>ML123533.1:42966-61362 GCA_003846335.1 Cuora mccordi
TCTATCTATCTATCTATCTATCTATCTATCTATCTATCTATCTATCTAATCTCCTTTTTATTGTCTTATATTTAGTATTCACAAACATACTATAATAATAATAATTATTATTATTATTATTAAATAGGCAGATTCTGAGATCCAGGGCACCTTTAGACACAGTCAAATCCTTGTGTGGACAACACACCATTGGACAAATCCAAATCCTTTCGAAGCGAATGACTAAATCCCAATTGTTATGGTTAGCTGCACCTCTGCCCTTTCCCTGGTCTCTGAGCACACCCCCTCTGGTCTCTGCCTCATGCTTGTATCTCACTTAGGATTGAATTACACAGTTCTTCCACTCTTAAACTGGGTTCCTGGCTACAGGACCTTGTGCACCAAATGGAATTTTTCAGAAGATCAACTGTGTTTGGTACCTGCAGTTCTTCCCTCAGGAACTATGGCCAGTAGTAAGTTGAGTGACCAGACAGCCTTTTCCGAACAAAGTCTGATTTATTTATCACAGCCGGACAAAGCATAACATAAGAGAAAATGTTACATAGCAACTCCGCACTTGTCACACTAAAAACGTCAATGGGATCAAAATTGGGCCTCATTATCAGGGTCAGATTGTCATTAGGAAACATGCAAAACCTTTCTCTTCAAAAAAGCCTTTCCATCATAGCAAGGATGATGCAACATTTATTTATTTATTTAGATAAAGAATTACTAAAAAGACACTTATCTAAGGCTCTAATTGCCCTAATCCATAGTTAATAACACAACAAAATCTCAGAAGCATTAAAATATTCATTTCAGCAGGAAATCAGCTATTCAAACAGCTAAAGAGACTCATTTCTGCCCCTTCATCATTGCTGGAAACAAAACTTGAGCTCTCTCAGAAACCCCACCAAGAGTTGATGACATTGACATGCCCAATATATGAGAAAAAATGAGATCCCTATCTAATCAAACACACCCCACTCTCTCAAACTCCCACGTCCAAGAACACCTGGAACAAGGAAACCAACAAACCAATAAACATAACAAAACCAAACAAACAAACAAAAACAGACAATGAAGCAAATAAAACCTCTCAGATCTCAAGCAGAATTTTCTCCCCACAAAAGAAGAAGAGCCAGAGGGACTTCATGAAGTCTACCTGGGATATAGCCATGGCTACTCATTTTATGTGCAAGGGGCTTAGATAGCATGGTATTGCTGTCAACAGAAATCCCTTAGACAAATAGATTCTAATCTTATTTACTCTGGTGTAATTCTACAGTTGCTCCAATGATTTGAGTGGAGATAGTCTGGATTTTTACTATAATATAAACAGATTGCATGCTATGTTTTTTATGGAAAAAAGTTGTCATCAGTTGAATATATCTATAAAGAAACTCAGAATAAAATCATGATCAAGGGAGAAAGACAGACATTTTATTCTTGGGTGAATAGTCTCCACCCAATCAGTTTCCTCAGTGCAGCTTTGATCTCTTTGTTCCTCATGCAGTAGCTGATCGGATTCATCATTGATGGTAGCACGGAATAGAGAACAGCCACCACAAGACCCAGACAAGAGGTTGAGCTGGAGGTGGGCTTCAGGTAGGCAAATATGGAAGTGCAAAAGAACAAGGAGACCACAGTGAGGTGAAGAAGGCAGGCGGAGAAGACTTTATGTTGGCCCTGCTCAGAGGGGATTCTAAGCACTGTGGTGAAGATCTGAAAATATGATACAGTTATTAAACCAAAGCAGCTTATGGCTAAACATGCACTAAAGGCAAGAACTGCAACTTCACTGAGATATGAGTCAGAGCAAGTGAGCTTGAGTAGCTGTGGGATTTCACAGAAGAACTGGTTGATGACATTGGACTGGCAGAAGGATAAATTAAAGGTGTTCGCAGTGTGCAGTGCAGAGTAGAGAATACCACTGGTCCAGGCACTGGTTGCCATTTGGACACAAGCTCTCCTGTTCATCATTCTCTCATAGTGCAGTGGTAGGCAAATGACCACATATCGGTCATATGCCATGATAGTGAGTACAGCAACATTGGTTGCAACAAAGAGGACAAAGAGAAAAAGTTGGGCAATGCGTCCAGCATAGGAAATTGACCTGGTGTTCATGAGGGAGTTGGCCATGGATTTGGGGATGGTGACAGAGATGGAGCTGATATCTAGGATGGACAGATTCATCAGGAAGAAGTACATAGGGTTGTGAAGGTGGTGGTTGAGGGCTACAGATGTGATGATGAGAAGGTTCCCCACTGGAACTGCCAAATAAAGCACTAGAAACACCACAAAGTGTAAAATCTGCAGCTCCCGAACATCAGAGAATCCCAGGAGAAGAAACTCAGTCATGGTGGTTTGGTTGGACATTTTCTTCCTCAGCACATTGTGTCCTGCCTGTGAAGGGCACTGGTCAGGATTAGACTGGCAGACAGAATTGCCCTGATTCCCCTCTCAGTAATATCTCATGATGTGAATGTCAGAAGTGTACAGCTCTCCCATCACTTTCATTGACTAAGAGTGGTGAGTGCTCTTCCCCTCTTCAAATCAGGCCATTAGTCCTGTATGTTATCACACACGTGTAAATTGGCATAGCTCCCTAACAGTCAATGGAGCTGCATCAGTTTACACCATCTGGGGAGCTGGACAAGATGTGGCTGTGCAGTATGACAGATGGAATAAAGTATAACCCAAATCCCACAATTCTAGCCAAGACGGTTCCTCTATTGTGATAAACAGTGGGCTCACAGCTTGGGCATTAAACTAAGATTTTAGTAAGCCAACACACCCTGATTCCCACCTTTCAAAGAAAAACACCATAGACTCACCCAGCCTCCTAAGTGGCAAATTGTCTGTCATGAGTCCACCCCAACACCACATAGACATCCCGCTACTTGCTTACAAATTGATTTATAGCAACACATACCAGTTGGATTCCATCTCTGTGTAATTAAAGGCTAGTAGCAGTGTTCAGTTACTTCTATGTCTTATCAGATAACTCTGTGAGAAGTTTTCAGCTGAAAACTTTTGATTGCCAGAAATTGAAAAAAACAAACAGGTTTTCAGTGAAAATTCAATTTTTTCCAGGGGGAAAATACAAATCTTACCAACCATAGATATTTGATTAAACTGGTAGTAAAATTCTGAGACTTCAGATGGAAATTCATATTTAGCTTCTTAAATTTCTCCTGTGTATTAACCCCAAACATATTTAATTGAAAAAGGACACTTACAGTTCTGGTTTTGGTGGAATTTGTCCCAGCTTGTGGTGCATTCGATTCTCAAGCGTCAGGATGGTCAGTAGCTATCATGTACCCTTCACTGTATTATCCAACAGCCATTTCAATGTCCCTTAGCTGGATTTCCCTCTGCAGTACCAAGGGATCCACCCCACAGGTGGAGGCTCCCTGTTGCACTCCTTGGGGAGGCTTGGGCGAGAGGCAGCGGACTAAATCGGATCAGGGACTGAAAGCCCTACCCAGCGATAGAGCTGATCCTGGCTTGTACAGGAGACAGACATGGTCACAGCATAGGATGTACCGGCCCAGGGCTAAATAGCTGAATCTGGTCTCCAGGGTTGTGAGCCCTGCTCTGATCTCACCTCTGGAGCAAACCAGCTAGACAACCTGCCGAGCTGACCCTAACAGAGGGAACAGCACCCGCCCTGGATCTCATGCGATGGCAGCATCCCTGGAAAGACCCTTGGCTAAAAACAAGGCAGGGCTGAGAACATGAGTGTGTCCCAAAGGGTCTGCAGAACGAAATACTGATTTGAAGCACAGACATGTGACCTATTACAGCTAAGTATCAGAGGGGAGCCGTGTTAGTCTGGATCTGTAAAAGCAGCAAAGAGTCTTGTGGCACCTTATAGACTGACAGACATTTTGGAGCATGAGCTTTCGTGGGTGAATACCCACTTGACATGCATCCAACAAAGTGGGTATTCACCCACGAAAGCTCATGCTCCAAAACGTCTGTTAGTCTATAAGGTGCCACAAGACTCTTTGCTGCTATAATAGCTAGAAACTCAGCTGGCCTGCAATAGCCTGTTCCTTCATTAATGCCACATAGTTACCTCTGGGGGAGCAGAGTTGTGGTTTGTCTGTTTTTTTTCCCTCCTGCATTGCATTAGCGGCTCTTGGGGTGTAGCCATTGGAGGAACCCACAGCTCAGGCTGCCCTGGGAGTTTGAAGCAGGTACTCAGAAGCAAACACAAAAAACTAAGGTCCAGGTTAAGAACTGGTGTTAATTGGTACAACTTAGTTCATAGTAACTAGGGCTGTATGCACCCACTAGGGGTCTGGACCATTGATAATAATGGAGATATGCTGATTTACACCAGCTGGATCTGGCCCATTACACAGTTTCAAATCCATTTTTTTGGTGGTGAATCTGAACAGAAGAAAGTCAAAAGTTATTTATCAGCCTGCATGATTTTAGCGCTTTGTCCATTGGGATTAATTACACGAGTGTAACTAAATTGTTATGGAACAATTCACTCCCATTACAGATAGAACTATGGAGGAATTCAGTGTGCTGGAGATTTCACGTATATGATCTTTAACTTCTGTTAGGAGGAATAGCTGGATCTTTCTTTCTTTCTCTCTTTCTTTCTTTCTTTCTTTCTTTGCAATGACATCTTTTTCTTACTGCACACAACACTAAAACAAAAGCCTCATTAGGCTGAAGATGCAATGTTACATGAAATTTTTTAAAAAAATGTTTAATTCACATTGTTTTCTGGTACATCAGATAGATTGAGTAATTATGAAAGGTCAGCTTCCCAGGTGGTGTAAATCAATGTGACTCCATTGGAGTCAGTGGGCCAGATTCCTTTCTGATGCAAATAGATGTCACTCCTTTGGAGTCAATGTAGTAGATCCCCGAGCTGGGGAAAATCATCCATAGCTCCTTTGGAATCAATGAGGCCAGATCCCCAGCTGGTGTAAATTGGTCATAGTGCTATGGAGCTGTGGCAGTTTACATTAGCTAAAATCGGTGCCATGATGCCTAGCTTTATTCTTGTTCCTGTGTTTCAGTTTCTCATTGCTTAACACCACCGTCCCATTTCAATACCCATTGAAGATTCTAAGGTTGTAAAATCATGGTTTAATAGACAGAAATGGGAGACATGTGCACCCTGCTGGTAAACTGGCTGGTGAGTATATAGCCAGTAAGCCTGGGGCCGATAGGAAACCTAGCAGGGATGGAGAGGGATCAGAGACTGGGGACCAGTCCCTGTTCTAGCAGTTGAGGTGTGAAACAGGGCCTCATCCTCCCTGATTGATCTAACCTCATTATCTCTAGCTTGCTTCTTGCTTGCTTATATATACTGACCCTGGAAATTTCCACTACTTGCATCCGAAGAAGTGGGTATTCATCCATGAAAGCTCATGCTGCAAAACGTCTGTTAGTCTATAAGGTGCCACAGGATTCTTTGATGCTTTTACACACAATAATGACCACTCATAACAAACAGAATATGCTGCCCTAACACATACATGGTATTATACATTCACTAATGCACATTCACATCACGTACATTCACAAAGACACACACAGGAATGTAAAACTCACACGCATGTTGGTTACCCTCAGGAACACACTCAGAATAAGTTACACTGACAGAAACACACACATTCATGCAAATTTATTCACTAGCAGATACACAGTCAAATCAAAGACTCAGAAATGGGCACTTATAATGGAATCTCACAAACAAACAGACAAAGTCTAGATCTACATTGGTCAGTTTTGCCATTTTAGCAATGACAGTCAGGGGTGACATTTCTATACTGGGTATTATTGAGGGTAAACACAGTACTACCAGCTGCATAAGCTGCATTTACACTAGGAAGGTTTGCTGGTATAGCTATTTGGTCAAAGCTTTTCTAGCGACCTCCTGAGTGTATATTGTCTTCTCTCACTCTCTCTATCTCTCTCTCTCTCACACACACACAAACACACACACACACACACACACACAAACACACACATAGATCCTTCTCCTCTCACTGCCACTGGGCAAAATTCTTGACACTTTTCAAAATGGGACTTTGGCTTCTAAGTCACTTAGATGGTTTAGAACATTTTACACCTTGACTTTTATATAATTCCTGTCTTAGAAACACAGTCAAGTGCCCAGAGGCTCCTTAAGGAAATACAGCTTCCTCCTGAGGCCCTCTTTGACTTTCTTGGTCCTCAGGCTGTAGATGAACAGGTTCATCAAGGGCGTCACCACCGTGTGTAGGCCTTGGTGGAGCCCTAGGCATACTTGATGGGGTGAACCAAAGTAGGCCTGGGCTTGGCAGAATAGTAACACAGTAGGTGTCAGCTAACCAAGTAATCACATTCCTGACCAGAGACAATGGTACAAAAAGACTCAGCCATCTCAAGTAACTGCGTAAATGCATTCCTAAGAGATGGTACAAGAACACACCGACCTCTCGTAAAGATAAAGAGGGGATGACAGGATAATGGATGAGAATGTTTTGCTCAGACTAGCAGCTATGAGGATTAGGGTGGTAACTAACAACATCTGGAGTGTAATATGGCACTTGTGTGTATCAGTGTATGAAAGGAAAAGTTATAAGAGGGGCATCTTTGTGTTAGATGAGGGGACAGCATCCTGGTGTGCTGACTGACCCAGTACCATTGGCACAGGCATACATGTGTTAGTGCACCTCTAGCTCCTGTGGGGCACTAGTAAGATGCTTTGCTGACAATAAACCAGGCCCAGGGCCTTTGTCACCGAATCAAGCCTGTGGTCTTTCTTTATGAACAACATCAAGGTCTGCCGAATCAGCAAGCTGCATTCCCTCTCATGCAGTGACATATGAGCTACAAGTACAGCAACACCAAGCAGCCTTATCAACTCTTCACAGCACTAACACTCCCGGGTACGTCTTCCTGATGAATCTGTCCATCCTAGACTTTGGCTCCATCTTGATCCAATCATTTGGAGTGGGGGGAGGGATAGCTCAGTGGTTTGAGCATTGGCCTATTAAACCCAGGGTTGCAAATTCAGTCCTTGAGGAAGGGATTTGGGTAAAAAGTCTGTCTGGGGATTGGCCCTGCTTTGAGCAGAGGGTTGGACTAGATGACCTTCTGAGGTCCCTTCCAATGCTATGATTTTCCACAAAGCAGCTTTGATCTCCTTGTTCCTTATGCTGTAGATGATCAGATTCATCATTAGAGGGATCACGGAATAAAGAACAGACACCATGAGATCCAGACCCAATGGAGGGCTGGAGGTTGGTTTTCAGGTAGGCAAAGATGTCAGGGCAAATAAACAAAGAGAGCACCCTGAAGTGAGGAAGGCAGGTGGAGAAGGCTTTATGCTGGCCCTGCTCAGAGGGGATTCTCAGCACTGCTTTGAAGATTTGATGTGGGCATAAATTGACCCCTCATCACACTAGTGTGTCACTCCCCTGATAGACCTCACTCCTACTCTGCAGCAGGTGGTGGTAGGCCAAAAATGTACCTCATTAATGCAGAAATATGCCTAAATTGAGCTCATATGATAGTCACCATCTTGGCTGACACGTTGAGGTTGAACTAGAGACATCCAGAGCTAAGGGCTTGAGTCCCTGCAGCTTGAGCTAAACAGCCAGGCTCCCTGGTAGGGGTGTGACAGACTTACAGTCTCTTGGAATTGGGCACGGAGGGAATTTGAAACACACAGACCAGTGGGTGGCATTTGTATGTGTGACACTGTGCAGCCACTTTATCTGAACTGGAGTCACCTCTCTCAGCCATGAGGACAGGGCCTCACAGACATTTGAACTAATCCAATGCCACTGCCTCTGTTTCAGTTTATTCTCTGTCTGGTCCCTTTCCCCCTTCCCTTCCCACACAGGTACACACTGTCACTCATTCGCTCACACTCCCCAGTGTACAGGTAACCCAGCCTAACACAATGTGCCTCCTCATCCCCTTCTAGTGGTCAGAGCTTGTATAGCAGCTTATGAGTGATCAGCACTGCTCGCAGTACAGATCCTTGGTGGGTCCCATTATTTACCTCTCTCCACTTTGAAAACTGATTGTTATTCATACCCTTAGTTTCCTGTCTTTTAACCAATTACTGATCCATGAGAGGACCTTCCCATGACTGCTTACTTTGCTTAAAATCCTTTGTTATACAGGACGTCTGACTAGATGAACACAGTGCTCCCTTCTAGCCTTGGAACCTCTGAGTCTATGAAACAAAACAAAATAAAACTACTACTAATAATAATTAATAATTGTTAGGGTATAGATATTCAGGCCTGTCTGCAAAGGCTTATACTTTAAGAATTTAAGTGTATTCTTATGACTAAGCTAGTTATAAAGGTATAAAAGAAAGAATTTAAAAAATACTGTCTGTCTGTGTAATGGCCTTCTCTTACTGTGACAGTCTGAGGCGTGGTTCTTCAGCTAAGCAGCAAAGGCAGCCATAAGCTGGGAAGTGTATGGTCACATCCTCAAATTCCAAACTAGTCACATTGAAATAAGGTGCTATTGGGCTATTAGGAATAGAAACCTGTCCTGATATTCCTATCACCTCCAGAGAAAGGGAAGAGCCTAGAAGATGTAAAAGGAAACTTAGTTTGATAGCATCCTATCTGGCAATAACTCACTTGTCAATAGACACAGCTGGAAAACCCTTATGTCTGTATAGATGTAGTTACGAAATCCTCACTTCTGTATTGTTTTGTACATTTATTTGCATGGTCTCTGTCTGGTTCTGTAATTGTTTCTGTCTGCTGTATAATTAATTTTGTTGGGTGTAAACCAATTAAGGTGGTGGGATATAATTGGTTAAATAACCATGTTACAGTATGTTAGGATTGGTTAGTTAAATTTCAGTGAAATTATTGGTAAAGGTATAGCTAAGTAAAACTCAGGTTTTACAATATAGTCTGCAGTCAATCAGGAAGTAAAGGGGTAGGGGGGAAATGGAAACAGGGACTGGGGATGTGGGAATTGGGGTCATGTTTTGCTAAAGAGGGAAATGAGAACAGGGGATGAGAAGAGAAACAGGGACACAGACAAGACTCTGTGGTGTCAGAGCTGGGAAGGGGGACACTAAGGAAGGAAACTGGAATCATGCTTGCTGGAAGTTCACTCCAATAAACATCGAATTGTTTGTGCCTTTGGACTTCAGGTATTGTTTCTCCCTGTTCATGCGAGAAGGACCAGGGAAGTGAGAGGGTGAAGGAATAAGCCCCGTAACAATAATAATTAATAATATATTCCCATGATGTAATACTCAGTGATAATAATAATAACAATGTGTATGATAGTTGGCCCTGAGATCTGGGTCCCACTGTTCCAGGTAAGATGCAAAGACCTCACAGTCTAAATAGACAAGACACGCCAAGGGTGGGAAGGGAATCAGAGACCCTTAGTTGAAGGGACTTGCCTAAATTCACCCAGCAGAAGAACCCAGGAATCCTAATACACAAGCCCCTTAGAAATCCCCAACTTAATATGTTTTTGGTATAAGCCCTCTCTGACTGTGACTATGAGCATGTTATAAAATTACCTGTTATTGATTTCCCTCACATAGAGTGTGGGTGGGTGGGGAGGGGGGACATAAACAGACATGGACACACTGAGTGTCAACAATTTATGGGCTTAGACATACAGAATCATTGAACTTGGAGAGAGGGAGATTTCTTGTATTACCCTGACACCTAGAGGCCTCAGTCTCCTAGATGCTGCACAAACACATAGTGAGACACAGCCTCTGTCACATAGACTGTATAATCCCAACACACAATGGAAGGGAGGGGAAACTGAGAGGAGAAATGGCTTGTGGCAGGTCACACAGCAGGTCAGTGGCCAAGACAGGACTAGATACCATGTCTCCTGAGTCCTGTGCCACTAGCCCTTGGATCACAGTCATTGCTCTATACATTACTGCCTCTCTGTCACTGTGATCACTTCCGTTTCTGGGAACATTTACAGAAAGTAACGTTGGCTTCTGGACCTCTGATCCTGTGCTGTGCAGGGCTCCAGGGAGTGAGTGCCTGAAGGCCATTAGGAATCGGCATCAATAAATATCCTTCCAACAGCACCAGAGTTAGCCACACACAGCTCGTCTGCAGAGAGCAACAGGTCTTAGTATTTTTCTGGCAGGTCAGCCTCAGTGTGAGGAGAGAACAGTTTCTCCTAATACAACGATAGATAGATAGATAGATAGATAGATAGATAGATAGATAGATAGATAGATAGATAACTGAAAGGACTCTGGAGTTGGAGGAGAGAAGAGCTGGGAGGATTTCACACACTGGCACAGTAAGTCTGCTGTTGCAATGAAATATATGTGGGGCTTCCAGAGGTGCCTTTTAAGGAAAAATTTGTAAATGGTTGTAAATGGCCAATATGTATTTTTTTCAGATTTTCAGTCTTATTTCAATTTGGACATAGCTCATGCTGTATGGTGCAGTTGGTCTCAGGATCAAGTGAAAAGCCAACAGGGAGGAAGATATTGGACGTAGAAAGGGAATGGAAACCAGAGCAGGATCTCACGTCTATCAGTCTGTGGTCCTCAGTGGTCCAGCAGTGACATCCAGGCATGCACACTAGTGACCTGTGGTCTGGGTGTGGGATGAATCAATGATCCTCAGGGCTCATGAGCAAAGGACAGACTCTCCAGAGTGAAGGGGAAGCCTGTCGAGATTTCACTTGAGAATCTCACAGGAGTCTGCTCCCTGTTTGACACCTTGCCCCCCATCATTTTAAGGACCACAAAAGGGGGTGATGGGCAGACTAGGCCATCTGCTCATTATATTGTCCACCAATTAGACCTAGTTTGGTTTATCGTCAATGAATTATAATGCAGTCTTTAATTGCACAATCACATATTGCTTTTTCCACTGGACCCCTGGCTTATGCAGTGCACAGGATGGACTTAGTGAGCAACTATTCAGTACTTTGTTTTCTCCTCATTCTTAACTGTGTGCTCCCAGGCCTTACTGTTCTACCCTGCTCTGAAGACAAAATAATCCATCTTATCTTGGGCTTTTCTATGGTGCTCATCACTACAATATCTGAGTGCTTCATGAAAGGGCTGGGCAAGAACCCGCGTGTCCATTTCATGGGATAGGCCGTGATTTCAAAATGTATTTTCATTTAAGTTGTAATAAAAACTGAATTTCAAAATTTCCCATGAAATGATTTTTTTTTTAATTTGGGGGTCAATTCAAAAATTACATTTCAATAAAATTGAAGCATTTTATTTCAATTTTGACTATATTTTATGTTGTTTTAGATTATTTTTATTTTAGTTTATATTTTTTAAGAATAAATTTTTATAAAATGACTCCTCCAAATGTCAAGTCTTTTCTCCAAAGCATAGTCTCACTAAAGCTTAACATGAACAAAACAATATATTTTCCCCTGCTTTATTCTTGGAAATGTCTCAACTGTTTTGAGTCAGACACCCGGCATAGAAAATATCAGCCTCAATGGTTGAGGTTTGGTAAAGTTATAAGCAACAGAAAATAGGGCCTTGTAATGGGAACATTAATAAGAGGTAGCGTTATCAACCCACCTTGAATAACGTCAATCAGTACCCAAATGCCAAATAATAATTTTGTGCACCCTAATGACTTTGATGGGGGTATGCATTGGTTGACCCTAAATGTGAGTGTTCCAGAATGAGAAATCAGTAGTCCTTCTGCATGAGGTCCAAATGTCATTGATCTTCTTTCTAGTCAATGCAATTTTTAATTTTTATGGAAAAACAATGATGCTAAATCCTGCAGTTCGTAGTCATGACAGACCACCATTGGGATCAATGGCAGTGAAATGCAGTACAAATAAAGAGAGCCCAGCTACATGGTGTCCTGATTGTCACTGGATCTTGATCTTGCAGCAGTTCTACTACAAATGCTATGACTGCTAATAAAAATTCTGTCCAGTGTTGCCCCATTTTTAAACCGAGATACAGCACGGTGTAGTGATTATGGGGGTTGGAGTCAAGGCTCTTGGGTTCTATTCCTGACTCTCAGCTAAGAGCTAATATTGTAATTAGAGAAGGGTACAGAACCAGGACTCCTGGGTTCTATTCCCAGCTCTGGAAGAGAAGTGGGGTCTAGTGTGTTGGAGACAGACAGAACTCTGGGGTTCTGTTCTTCCGTTGTTGGTTGTGAGTGATGGGTCATGACTAGAACAGCCAACTGGGTTTCAGGACTCTTTCTGGGTTGTGTTCCTGACTCTATAGCTGGGTAATCACGTGACCATGTGTGAGACCTTTTACCTCTGAGGGAGATGCTACTACCATTTACAGTAGTGTAAGTACAGAGTAATTCCACTGCTTTCAATGAAATTGCTCCATATTTACACTGCTGTGCCTGATGGAAAAATCTAGCTGTCTGGTCTGCATTTTCCCTTCTGTAAAATGAAGATAAGATTTTCCTAACTTTATACATCTTTGAATGAAAAAGTTATACAAGGACCTACAAAGTAATTGGCCCTGATTATAATTTATTTCACCTTGGTGTAAATCAAGTGTAATCCCATTCAGTCAATGGGATTATCCTCTCTCCCTCACTCAGCCTAATGTAATCAAGAATAACTCCCCTGGAGTCAATGGGTCTGATTCCCTCATCCTCATTCCCAGATTACATCAATCTTCATGAAATAAGGATCTTAGTTTAACTCAAGGAAATTATGGTAATTTACACAAGAGGAAAGAAATTTTATTAGTCTAATACTGACCATTGTCCTTGTCCTTCCCTCTACAGGCAGTTCATAATGTAATGAGAAAGAAAATGTTCAACCGAACCACCGTGACCACATTCCTTCTCCTGGGATTCTCTGATGTTCCAGAGGTGCAGATTTTATACTTCATACTTTTCTTAGTAATTTACCTGGCAGCACTGATGGAGAATCTTCTTATCATCACAGCTATAGCACTTGACCACCGCCTTCACACTCCCATGTACTTCTTCTTGATGAATCTGTCTGTCATAGACCTTGGCTCCATCTCTGTAAACATCCCCAAATCAATGGCTAATTCCCTAACCCACACTAGGTCAATTTCCTATGCTGGATGTGTTGCACAGGTTTTTTTCCTGGTCTTCTTGATAGCAACAAATTTTTTCCTTCTTACTGTCATGGCATATGACCGGTATGTCGCCATCTGCCAACCACTATGAGAGAGTGATGAACAGGAGAGCTTGTGTCCAAATGGCAGCCAGTGCCTGGATTTGTGGTAGTCTCAGTTCTGCACTGCACACTGGGAACACGTTTGCATTAACCTTCTGTGGAGGCAACATGGTGGATCAGTTCTTCTGCGAAATTCCCAAGCTACTAAAGCTCACCTGCTCTGACTTATACCTCAGTGAAGTTCAGGTTCTCACCATTAGTGCATGCCTAGGCTTAAGCTGCTTTGGTTTAATAACTTTTTCTTATGTTCAGATCTTCAAAACAGTGCTGAAAATCCCTTCTGAGCAAGGACGCTATAAAGCCTTCTCCACCTGTCTTCCTCACCTCATTGTGGTCTCTTTATTTGTTTTCACTTGTATCTTTGCCTACCTGAAACCCACCTCTAGTTCTACACTGGGTCTGGATCTTATGGTGGCTCTTCTCTACTCCATGTTACCTCCAGTGATGAATCCAGTTATTTATAGCATGAGGAACAAGGAGATCAAAGCTGCATTGAGAAGACTGACTAGGTGAATGTTATTTGCCAAGAATTAATTGTCTGGCTGCAAATATTTTTGTGCTTTCTTTCTCTTGGTCCATGCCAGTTATCTCCATGACAACACAATGTATACACAGAAGAACCAGTTTCTACTCTTGGCTGCACCAATGCAAATCCAAATTAACTCCACAGATATCAATGCACTTGGGCTGATTTACAACAGCAGAAATTCTGGCCTAATAATGGAGTTAAACTGGTGTGCATTTTGTGGGAGGGAAGAATCGGGCTTTCATTCTGTGCCAAACCAATGCCTGTTAAACTGCTTTGCCACTTATATGCATTTCAGTGTCACTTAAAAACAAGGAGCTTCTTTCCTTTGTGTGCAGAAATCGGAGTGGTGTCAAAGAAGTCAGACTGGTGAAAATCTGGTATATGGAAGAGCAGAGTCTGACATCAACTCTGACCTCCACAAACCAGTGTAGTGCCATTGACTGAGAGAGATTAACCAATTTACACCACCTGAGGATCTGGCCTCTTAACTTCAAGGGAGCTACATCTTTTTACACCAGGTGGGAAATGGGGTCACTGAGTCCAATGCCATGATGCCAATTAACAAAAACTGTGGATCTGATAATCTACATGTTAATATCAAGGAGCTTGATCTATTTACATTAAGGAAGAGAGTTAAGAGGTGACTTGATCACAGTCTACAAGTACATACACAGATAACAAATATTTGAAAATATGCTCTTCAGTCTAGCAGAGAGCGTTGCACCAGGATCCAGTGGCTGGAAGTTGAAGACAAATTCAGACTGGAAATAAGGCATACAATCTTTAACTTTATTTTTATTGTTTTTGTATAAAATATAAACACACAACAAAACAAAACATATAAGTACATGCACAAGATGGAAATTCAATATACATAACAAAATTCAATGTTCATTATTTGGAAAAAACAAAACAAAAACAAAGAAACAAACCCACCAGAACCCATAGAGATCATGCAGTTCATCAATTATTAAAGTGACTAAATAGTAATTTTTTTCCATTAATGCAGTTGTAGAGAGCTCACTAAGATTGTCTGTGTATGATGAGGAACTGCAGATTTCCATTTTCTCAAAATAACTCTTTTGGACTCTAAAATAGCTCCTGCAATCCATTTCTTAATGGTAACTGGTAATACCAACACATCCAGCACCCCTAAAATGCACAAACTTGGAGAAGGAAAGATAGCAACACTTACAGTTTTTGAGAGAGCACCGAATATGGTGTTCAAAACACATGATTTGTTGGACAGGTGTAGATAATGTGTAAAAGGCTGGCATGTGGCTGTTTGTATCTCCAGCATTCACTGTGTGTTGCCAATCTTGGCTTAAACAAATGTTCTGGAGTCCAGACATACCTGTTTATTATCTTGTTCCGGAAAATTCACAAGGATAAAAAACTGGAAGTATCTTTCACATTAAGCCAGATATACTCCCAGGTGTCTGTTGTGATAAAAAGGCTAAGTTCTTTTCCCCATTATTCTTTGAGACTGTGATTGAGCCACCTATAGGTAATTCCTACAAATTGACTTTTTCCCCCATATATCTTAACATGTTCTTCTAGAGGTGAAAGAGTTGAAACAGACCGATCGTCCCCAATCCATGCATGAATCCTTCATCATAGCCATTGAAGGAAAGAACTGTGAGAGAGCAGTAGCTGATATTTGTTACACTTGTAATCGAAGGCCAGTCTATCATCTTGTATTATTCTTCAAATTTTGTTAATCCTTTTTCTATCCAAATTGTCTTAAGCATGGAATTGACTTTGGTCCTGAGGCACGGGATATCCTATAGTGGTAGGAGAAGAGAATTAGTAAGATCAGATGCTGTAATCTTAATGCATTGCAGGATGCCCTATGTAGATACAAAGATTGGATTTTTCCCTAAAGGTGTGGTTAGCCTAAGGTAAAGAAGTGAGGGAACAAAATGGCATGACTAGGCGTTTTTTTTAGATCAAACAAGTCCGGTGTGTATACAGAGCTACTGGAGAGGAACCAACTTACAATAGGACGCATTTGAAATGCTAGATAATATAACCAGGAGTCCGGTGGCACCTTAAAGACTAACAGATTTATTTGGGCAAAAAAATTTCATGGGTAAAAATCCTCACTTCTTCAGATGCAAGGAGTGAAAATTATAGACACAAATCTGGCAACCTCCAGTTGCCCAGGATTTTTTAATGATCTTGTGTGACAAGTGAGACTTTTTTTAATCCCATCTAAATTGTATAGTAAGCCAATTTATTCAAGCAAAGAGTGAGAGAAAGACCTTGAAAGACAATAAGCTAATGATATGTGTCATTGTTGGCAAGATATTCATTTTGGCTATTTCTATTCTCCCCAGTAAGGCTAGAGGGAGGAGACGCCACATCTTTATAAGCTTGGAAATTTATTTAATATGATAGTCCATATTTATAGAAACATTTCTGGGAAGATGAGGACAAATTTTAACAACTAAGTATTTTATTACCTTACATATTTGATATGGAAAACACTGACACTGAGAAGAATCTGATTTTTGGATATATCCATTGCCTGTAATTTATTTCAGGTAATGCAAAAACTAGAGACCTTTCCAAAAATATCAACTACATTCAGTAGTGATGGGATTGAAGAGATGGATTCTTCAGTGGTACAAAACTATCAGCATATAAGCAGATTTGGTATTCTTACCTGTTTATAATCACACCTTCAATGGCTGAGTACTGATGTGTGTACATTGCCAGTGGTTCAAGAGAGAGAGATTAAAAATGAGGGGTGTCCTTCTTTCTAGCTGAGGCACACATTTTTAACAGTGAGATTAATCAGTCATTGGAACAGTATACAAAGGATTGTGATGGATTTTGCATCACTGGCAATGTTTAAATCAAGGTTAAATTATTATTATTTTTTAAAATATGCTCTCATTCTGATAGAATTATTTTGGGAGAATTTTATGGCTGGTGTTTTGCAGGAGAGCAGATTAGATGATCACATTGGTTCCTTCTGGCCTTGCAATCTATGAATGCCATTTCCTTGATGGCCAAAGTCCTGTAAGATACTGGTTGCCTTTCACTTTGCAGATAAGCCTTCAGAGCTGTATTCTGATTATACTGATGTAAATCTAGACTCTACACTACTGTGGTTTTGTATGTATATGTGGGTTGAACACTGGTGTGTGTTTGTATATGGACTGGACACTGCAATGTGTTTGTGGGCTGTGCAGTAATGTGTGTGTTTGTGGGCTGTACAATATTATGCATAACTATATGTTAACATCCCGTGTAGATCGTGATAAAGGACAAAGTGCAGAGGCAATAGCAAACTCATAAGCTGCTATACAAGGTCTGACCTCTAGAAGGGGACGAGGAGGCACATTGTGTTAAGCTGTGTTACGTGTACATTGGGGAGTGTGAGAGACTGAGTGACTGTGTGTACCTGTCTGGGACGGGAGGGGAGAAAGGGACTAGACAGAAAATAAACTGAAAAAGAGGCCGTAGCATTGGATTAGTTCAAATGTCTGTGAGGTCCTGTCCCTGTGGCTGAGAGAGGTGACTCCAGTTCAGATAAAGTGGCTGCACAGTTTCATACTTACAAATGCCACCCACTGGTGTGTATGTGTTTCAAATTCCCTCTGTGCCCCATTCCAAGAGCTTGTAAGTCTGTCACACCCCTACCAGGGATCCTGGCTGTTTAGCTCAAGCTGCAGGGACTCTGGAGGTCTCTAGTTCAACCACAAGGTGTCAGCCAAGATGGTGACCATCATATGAGCTCAACTTAGGCTCCATTTCTGCATTAATGAGGTACAGCTGTTGGCCTACCGCCACGTTGCTGCAGAGTAGGAGTGAGGCCTATCAGGGGAGTGACACACTAGTGTGATGAGGGGCCAATTTATGCCCACATCATCTCAGACATCCACTATCCGAGCCAGCTGCACGCTCATGACCTACGATACACTGCATGGGTGGTGTGTATTGAAATTGAAATTGATAGAGCTGGTCAAGGAA
This sequence comes from Cuora mccordi, assembly GCA_003846335.1. NCBI lineage: Eukaryota > Metazoa > Chordata > Testudines > Geoemydidae > Cuora > Cuora mccordi. The sequence continues at coordinate 60,623 of ML123533.1, forward strand.
ACTCCACCCAAAAATAGTATACTCAGTATGTTCATGGCAGATGCTTCTACTATTCTAGCTGAGTGAAAATGTATCTGCCCATGGCTTGGAAAAATGTTGTCCAGCTCTACCCTTGACCCACCATGCTCACTCCTACCAAGGAGCTCCTGCAGTTCCAAGCAGCTGGTTCTCCTGCATTCTCTCCCAGAGGCAATGGATGACAGGTTTATTGTCTGACAGTGACCATCATGTCTGGCTCCTGTGGAGCAGGACCTAATGGAATTAGAGGGGTCAATCCACGGGAACTCATTTGGCCTCTGTGAAATCCCAGCCCTCGTCAAGATAAACATCCCCTCTTCTCCCTAGAGGTGGTGCCTCCAGATTCGGTGTCAGATATATTGAGTGGGGCAAGGGTACAAACATGTGCTGCCCTGATAGTACTTGATTTGTGGGTGAAAGGAGGATTTCATTCTACAGGGCTCCCGACCCAGGACCAAAGTAACAAGACAATGAAAGTAAATTTGAAGCTGGGATTTTCAAAGTTCCCTAGGAGATTTGGGCGCTAGTTCCCTTTAATGGCCAGAAGAGACCATCTGATCATCTAGTCTGAGTCTTCTGACCACCTGCATATCACAGGCCACTACATTTCATGGAGCTACCCCTCTACTGAGCCCAATAACTTGTGTCAAAGTAAAGCATTTATTCTGGAAAGACATCCAGTCTCGATTTGAAGACTTCAAGAGATGGAGAATATGCCATCC
>ML123533.1:81362-93476 GCA_003846335.1 Cuora mccordi
ATTATTATTTTTTAAAATATGCTCTAGATCAAAAAGAGTTATTTTGGGGGCATTCTATGGCCGGTGTTTTGCAGGAAGTCAGACCACATGATCACAGTGGTTTCTTCTGGCCTTGGAATATATGAATGCCATTTCCTTGATGACCACAGTTCTGTAAGTTACTGGTTGCCTCTCACTTTGCAGATAAGCCTTCAGAGCTGTATTCTGATTATATTGATGTAAATCTAGACTCTACACTACTGTGGTTTTGCATGTGTATGTGGGTTGAACACTGTTGTGTGTTTGTATATGGACTGGACACTACAGTGTGTTTGTGGGCTGTGTGGTAGTGTGTGTGTTTGTGGGCTGTACAATATTATGTATAACTATACGTTAACATCCCATGTAGACCGTGCTAAAGGACAAAGTGCACAGGCAATAGCAAACTCATAAGCTGCTATACAAGATCTGGCCACTAGAAGGGGATGAGGAGGCACATTGTGTTAGGCTGGGTTATGTGTACATTGGGGAGTGAGAGAGACTGAGTGACTGCGTGTACCTATGTGGGAGGGGAAGGGAGAAAGGGACCAGACAGAGAATAAATTGAAACAGAGACAGTGGCATTGGATTGGTTCAAATGTCTGTGAGTCCTGTCCTCGTGGCTGAGAGAGGTGACTCCAGTTCAGATTAAATGGCTGCACAGTGTCACACGTACAAATGCCACCCACTGGTCTGTGTGTGTTTCAAATTCCCTCCGTGCCCAATTCCAAGAGACTGTAAGTCTGTCACACCCCTACCAGGGAGCCTGGCTGTTTAGCTCAAGCTGCAGGGACTCAAGCCCTTAGCTCGGGAGGTCTCTAGTTCAACCACAAGGTGTCAGCCAAGATGGTGACCATCAACTTAAACTCTATTTCTGCATTAATGAGGTACAGCTGTTGGCCTACCACCACTCTGCTGCAGAGTAGGAGTGAGGCCTATCAGGGGAGTGACACACTAATGTGATGAGGGGCCGATTTATGCCCACATCATATCAGACATCCACGTTCCGATCCAGCTGCATGCTCATGACCTAAGATGCATTGCATGGGTGGTGTGTATTGAAACTGAGCTTGATAGAACTGGTCAAGAAAACTCCACCCAAAAATAGTATCCTCAGTCTGTTCGTGGCAGATTCTTCTACTATTCTAGCTGTGTAAAAATGAATCTGCCCATGGCTTGGAAAAATGTTGTCAAACTCTATCCTTGACCCACCATGCTCACTCCTCCCAAAGAGCTCCTGCAGAAATTCTTGTGTGCCTCATCTACCTGGAAGCTGTTTCAAGCAGCTGGTTCTCCTGCATTCTCTTCCAGAGGCAATGATGACAGGTTTATTGTCTGACAGTGAACGTCTTGTCTGGCCTTTGTGAAGAAGGGCCTAATGGAGTGGGAGGGGTCAATCCATGGGAACTTGTGCTTAACTCATTCAGCCTCTTTGAAATCCCAGCCCTCATCCTAGATAAATAGCCCCTCTTCTCCCTAGAGGTGGTTCCTCCAGATACGGTATCCGATACATTGACTGGAGCAAGGGCACAAACATGTGCTGCCCTGATGGTACTTGATTTGTGGATGAAAGCAGGATTTCATTCTTCAGGGCTCTCGACCCAGTCATGTGTAATTCAGAGCAGGGCTTTGAACCTGGATCTCCTACATTTTAGTTGAGTATCCTAACAAGAAGCCTCTAAAGAGACTTGCTTTCTCTTTTGCTTTGTCCTGTTGGAGCTGTTCCTCTTGATATAAACTATTAAATATAGAGTGGGCAAAAGTCAGTGACTCTGACCCAACGGGTAGGACACTCACCTAGAGTGGGGGAGATGCAGGTTCAGAGCAGCCCAGTTGAGTACCCTAACATCTAGGCTATTTGCTACTCGGGGCATCTCTCTCTCTCTAATTTTGACCAGAAATTCTATCTTTCACCTGAGAAAACTTCTCAATCAAAGTTTAATTGAAACCGACATGTTCCCAGGACAAGTTACAGTTTCGATGAATCAGCATTTTTGGATGAAGAAACGTTTCTTTGAAAAATTGCTGATCAGCTTTTCCCAGGCAGCTGCCTTCCTGGGCTACCCAAATCCCAGCTAGCTGAAGAGTTGGGCAGTCCAGGGAGGCAGCTGCCTGGTGATCTGTGGAGCCTGGAGGACCCATCTACTAAGGTCCCTAACAGGTGAGCTTCTGAGGAACTGTGAGCCTCGGAACCTGGCAGCCAGCCAGGTAAGCTGCTGTGGGGTTCTGGAGAGCCCGCCTGATGGCTAGCTGGCTGGCAGATGGACTGGCAGGATACCAGGGGGAGACCTGCTGGCCAGGCAGTCTGCCTCCCAGCCTGGTTTCCACTGAATGTTTTGTCTGAATTGACACATTCCCACAGATAGCTTCAGCTCTGCCCTATCAGCATGATCTGACCACCTCTAATCTGGATATAGGCAATCATGAACAGAAAAATTGGAACAAACTTTCCATGGATTATCTATCTATCTATCCCCATACACACTCATCTATCCAGTGACTTATCGATCGATCTGTCATAATAATTCACAGTCAAACAGAAATCTGTCCTTATGGCAGTGTGACATCGTGTGTTAGATAAGCAATGGTCCCATCCATCTGTCTGTCTTTCTAATAACAGTACTCTGCTTGGCCATGCCTAGATTTACACAAGATGGTGGATCGAATGCCAGGTCAGTGTATGGACTGGTATTTTGCCACTTACACCAATGTTATATCAAAATGACCCAACACAAGTAACTCAGACCAATGTGTCTGTTGCTGCTGCATTCAACCCACAGTTTTTGGCCAGAAACTCTTCAGAGTTAATCTGCTGATGTCCGTGGAGCGACTCTGCATTTGCACTAGTCCAGCTAAAATGACTACGGAACCCTTACATGCCTTCCACTTTCTTTCTCCAGGCTGCCTTTAGCCATATTTGGATCCTTGTGTGTGTGTTGACTGTTGGCCAAATCCTGATCCCTTCTAGCCCAAGAAGGCTAAATCCCAGTGAATGGCATCAACATTTGGTCTCATTTTCAAGAGTCAGCTTGTCTTTAGGAAACACTGCAAAACCTTCCCTTCCAAAAAGTCTTTCCACCACATCAAGAATGACACAGCATTATGTATTCCGGTATAAAATAATACAAAGATACATATCCACAGCTCTAGGCAGTCTTACATATCCTTAAGAACACAATAAAATCCCAGCTGCACTAGCAATCATTTCAACAGGAGTTCAGCCTTGCAGACACCCTCTTCAGAACCCCTCTCTCATTGTCAGGAGCAAACCTTCAGCTCCCTCAGAAAACCCCATTAAAGAGATGATACATCAGCACCCCCATGAGATGACAAAACATCAACTACTGCATGTAACTAAGCATTCCCTTCCCCCAAATATACCCACCCCCTAAAAAAACAACAAATATCTGGAACAAAGAAACAAACCAATCAACTAACTGATGAAACAAAACAAAACAAAGAATATACATGCCAACAAACTATAAAACTCCAAACTCTCCATTCCCAAGCAGGGCTTTTTTTACGCAGAAAAGGAGAAGGACCAGAGGTTCCAATAGGGATTATGTTATGGCTACTGATTTTGTGTGGAAGCTGCTTAGATAGCATGATGAGTGGTAATACAAACTACTAAAATAGCTAGCTAGATAGATTTTGATCTTTGTACACTGGGGTAAAATTAAAGAATGTTGATTTCCGTGGGGATAGGGTTTTTTTTGTTTGGTTGGTTTTTACAACTGTAAATACGGTATTTTTCATGAAGACTCTGCACACCATGTTCTGATGGAGACAATATTGTCACCTGTTGATTAGGTTTATAAAGAAAAACAGATTTAAAAGACAATCATGAGAGGAAGGCAGACATTTTATTCTTGGTCAATAACCTGTGCCAAGTCAGTTTCTTCAGGGCAGCTTTGATCTCCTTGTTTCTCATGCTGTAGATGAGGGGATTCATCATAGGATGGACCACGGAATAGAGGACAGTGAGCATGAGATCCAGGCCTGATGCTGAGCTTGAGGTGGGTTTCAGGTAGGCAAAAGTGCCAGTGCAAACTAACAAGGAGATGACAATGAGATGAGGAAGGCAGGTGGAGAAGGCTTTATGCCAGCCCTGCCCAGAGGGGATTCTCAGCACTGTGGTGAAGATCTGAATGTATGACACAATTATTAAAACAAAGCAGCTTAAGCCCAAGAACGCATTAAAGGCAATAACCCCAACTTCACTGAGATAGGAATCAGAGCAAGCGAGCTTGAGTAGCTGAGGGATTTCACAGAAGAATTGATCAACCATGTTACCTCCACAGAAGGTTATTCTAAATGTGCTCCCAGTGTGCAGAGCAGAATTGAGAACACCACTGATCCAGGCACTGGCTGCCATTTGGACACAAGCTCTCCTGTTCATTACAGTCTCATAGTGCAGTGGTTTGCAGATGGCAACGTATCGATCATACGCCATGACAGTGAGCAGGGCAAAGTCAGCCAAAGCAAAGAAGAAGAAGAGAAAGACTTGGGCAATGCATCCAGAATAAGAAATTGACCTGGTGTTCAATAGGGAATTTGCCATAGACTTGGGGACAGTGACAGAGATGAATCCGAGATCTAGAATAGACAAATTCATCAGGAAGAAGTACATGGGGGTGTGAAGGTGGTGGTCCAGGGCTACTACAGTGATAACGAGTAGATTCCCTGTCAGGGCTGCCAGGTAAATAATTAGAAACACCACAAAGTGCAAAATCTGCAGCTCCCGAATGTCAGAGAATCCCAGGAGAAAGAAGTCAGTCACGGTGGTTCGGTTGGACATTGTCCTTTTCAATACATCATGTGCTGCCTGTGAAGGGAAGGACAAGGCAATGTCAGGATTAGAGTTCTCTTCCCCTCCAAGAATCAGTCCCCTAGTCAGGTGCATTATCACACCACTGTAAATTGCCATATCTCCCTTAAAGTCAATGGATGGCGCCTCCTTCCATCATCTGAGGATCTGGTCCAAGATGTGGCTCGATAAAATGCAGTGTAAATATGGAACAAATTACAACCCAGACCAAATAATCTTACGAATGACGCTCATCCTATTGAGACAATGGAGCACTATTTTGAGAGGTGACCAAAAAAGTTCACCTTGTTTAGCCTGGAAAAGTGCAGAATGAGCAGGAGTCTGATCGCTCTCTGTAAATACATCAGGGGGTAAACATCAGGGAGGGAGGAGAGCTATTGCTGCTAAAGGATCATGTTGGCACAAGAACAAATGAGATATACTGTCTTTGAGTACATTTAGGCTGGAGATGAGAAGAAGGTTTGTCCCCATCAGAGGAGGCAGGTTCTGGAACAGCCTCCCAATTTGAGAAGTTCGGTACAAACAACTTAACTAGTGTCCACGTGGGGCTGGATCAGTTTTTGATGGGGATTATATAACAGGGTTGACAGTGAGAGCAGGGGATTGGACTTGATGACCTAAAAGGGCCCTTCCAGTCATATGTTCTTATGACAAACAGCAGGCTAACAACTTGGACAGTAAACTAAACTTCTGAAACACCAACACACCCTGATTCCCTCTTTCCAGGAAAACACCACATAGACACACCCAGCGCCTTGAGCGCCAACTTGCCTGTGATGATTCGACATTGAGTTCCGTGGATAGACGACCTGCTACTTGCTTATAGATTGATTCATGGTACCAAGTCCCAGTTGCACTGCCATCTCTGTGTGATGATGGACTAGGAGCATCATTCTATTACTTCCATGTTGTATCCTTTACGTCTGAGACTTTATGTCTGTGCTGTGAGGGTCCATGGCAGGCAGGAGACTTGGGTTTTGTTCTTAGTTCTGCCACTGACATTCTGTGTGACCTTGTGCCAGTCACTTCCCCTCCCTGTGCCTCTGTTTCCCCTCCCCCACTTTCTCTGCCTTGTCCACTTGATTGTATGCTCTTTGGAGGGCAGACTGTGAGGCCTTTCTAAACTAAGGGCTGGGGGAAAGATGACAGGTGCAGAGAAGCACACAGTTCAGGTGGAGACATCCCTTAAGGATGAATTTATTAATGGGGAAGGTCTATATCCTAGTATAGAGGATTGGAAAGATGTTGGTAAAATAAAGGCAGGGGCTAGTGAGGAACAGAGTCCCGTTTAAACACAACATATACAGGCAAGCAACTAATCATTGACAAAATGTGCTCATACACAAATAGTGAAAGTCCAAATAATAAGATGGGTGAACTCCAGTGCCTGCCGTTAATTGAGGATATTGATATATGTAGACGGGTTGGACTCACCCCTGCAGCGCCTCCTGCTGGTGACTCTGGGAATTAGCTCTGTTCCAGCACAGAGCACCCTCTGCAGGCTGGTGATCCACCTGTCCTCAAGCCCCCGAGTCCCTGCCTGGACCCGGTGCCCTTTTACATGGGGGTGCTTCCCCCTGGCAGTAACCCCTTTTCTCTCAGGGCTTCCCCTTCTCAGGGAACCCCCACCCTCTATCCCTACCTTGCCTCAGTGTATGGCTACTGCCAGTCATTTTCTAGCCCCACATCCTGGGGCAGACCGCAGTATCAGCCTGTTCATCATTGGCAAGGAGGGTTTGGACCTGCTGCTTTGGCCTAACCCTGGGCTGCCCCCTGCAACCCCCAGTACCTGTTAGCCCTTCGCTAGGCCGCAGCCTGGGGCTTTCCAGGCTGGAGCTCCCCAGCTCTTCAGCCTTTCCCCAGCCCTGCTTCACTCAGGTATCCAACTCCCTGCAGCTAGGCCCTTCTCTCTCTGAAGACAGAGAGAGACTGACTGCTTCTGGCTTCCCTGGCCTTTTATAGGGGCCAGCTGTGGCCTGATTGGGGTGTGGCCCAGCTGCAGCCACTTCCTCAATCAGCCCAGCTTTTAGAGCCACCACTCTCAAGCCCTGCCAGGCCGCTTTTAAACCCCTCAGAGCAGGAGCAGGGGTCCACCTGTCCTCAAGCCCCCGAGTCCCTGCCTGGACCCGGTGCCCTTTTACATGGGGGTGCTTCCCCCTGGCAGTAACCCCTTTTCTCTCAGGGCTTCCCCTTCTCAGGGAACCCCCACCCTCTATCCCTACCTTGCCTCAGTGTATGGCTACTGCCAGTCATTTTCTAGCCCCACATCCTGGGGCAGACAGCAGTATCAGCCTGTTCATCATTGGCAAGGAGGGTTTGGACCTGCTGCTTTGGCCTAACCCTGGGCTGCCCCCTGCAACCCCCAGTACCTGTTAGCCCTTCGCTAGGCCGCAGCCTGGGGCTTTCCAGGCTGGAGCTCCCCAGCTCTTCAGCCTTTCCCCAGCCCTGCTTCACTCAGGTATCCAGCTCCCTGCAGCTAGGCCCTTCTCTCTCTGAAGACAGAGAGAGACTGACTGCTTCTGGCTTCCCTGGCCTTTTATAGGGGCCAGCTGTGGCCTGATTGGGGTGTGGCCCAGCTGCAGCCACTTCCTCAATCAGCCCAGCTTTTAGAGCCACCACTCTCAAGCCCTGCCAGGCCGCTTTTAAACCCCTCAGAGCAGGAGCAGGGGTCCACCCTGCTACAATATAATATGCATTATGGAAACTTTTTGTAATGAGGATAATCAATGGGACACGATAATACCAAATTACAAAATATATAGAAATGACAGAGTAGGTCACACTGATCACGAAGTGGCACTAAACATTAAAAAAAGCATAGAGTCAAATATGGTAAAAATCTTAACTGAATCAAACTGTGCCATAGAATCTCCATGGATAGAAATTCCATGCTTGACTAATAAGAGCACAGCACTAGGAATATACTACTATCCACCTGGCCAGGATGGTGGCACTGATTGTGAAATGCCAAGGGAGGCTTGAGAGGCAACAAAATGGGAACACCCAAAAATAATGTCAAGTATCAGAGGGGTAGCTATGTTAGTCTGGATCTGTAAAAAGCAACAAAGAGTCCTGTGGCACCTTATAGATTAACAGAAGTATTGGAGCATAAGCATTCGTGGGTGAATACCCACTTCGTAAGTGATCTACAACCCATCCTGGACAATGATCCCTTGCTTTCACAGGCCTTGGGAGGCAGGCCAGTCCCCGCCCACAGAAAACCCACCAACCTTAAGTATATTCTCACCAGCAACCACACACCGCACCATGGTAACTCTAACTCAGGAACCAATCCATGCAACAAACACCGACGCCAACTCTGCCCACATATCTACACCAGCGACACCATCATAAGACCTAACCAGATCAGCCACAACATCACCGGTTTATTGACTTGCATGTCCACTAGTGTAATCTGCGCCATCATGTGCCAGCAATGCCCCTCTGCTATGTACATCGGCCAAACTGGACAATCCCTACATAAAAGGATAAATGGACACAAGTCAGATATTAGGAATGGCAATACACAAAAAAAACCTGTAGGAGAACACTTCAACCTCCCTGGCCACACAATAGCAGATCTTAAGGTGGCCATCCTGCAGCAAAAAAACTTCAGGACCAGACTCCAAATAGAAACTGCTAAACTTCAGTTCATTTGCAAATTTGACACCATCAGCTCACGATTAAACAAACACTGTGAATGGCTTGCCAACTACAAAAGCACATTCTCCTCCCTTGGTGTTCACACCTCAGCTGCTAAAAGAGGACCTCACTCTCCCTGACTGAACTAACCTCGTTATCTCTAGACTGATTCTTGCCTGCATGTTTATATTGGCCTCTGGAAATTTCCACCACATGCGTCCGACGAAGTGGGCATTCACCCACGAAAGCTCATGCTCCAATACGTCTGTTAGTCTATAAGGTGCCACAGGAATCTTGTCACAAAAATAATGGGTGATTTCAACTATCCTCATATTAACTGGGTACATGTCACCTCAGGGCGTGATGCAGAGATAAAATTTCTAGATGCCATAAATAACTGCTTCTTGGAGCAGCTAGTCTAGGAACCCACAAGTGGAGAGGAAATTCTTAATTTATTCTTAAGTGGAGCACAGGATCTGGTCCAAAATGTAAATATAGCTGAACTGCTCAGTAATAGTGACCATATTTAACATCCTTGTAGGAGGGGAAATATAAAAAATACTCATCAAAGTAACATTCATTTTTTAAAAGGGTAATTTACATAAGAATGAAGTGATAGTTAGATGGAAATTAAAAAGAGAAGTCACAAGGGTAAATGCCTGCAAGCAGCATGCAGCAGATCAAGGGACATGATCATTCCCCTCTATTCGATATTGGTGAGGCCTCATCTGGAGTACTGTGTCCAGGTTTGGGCCCCACACTCCAAGAAGGATGTGGAAAAATTGGAAAGAGTCCAGCAAAGGGCAACAAAAATGATTAGGGGGCTGGAGCATATGACTTTTGAGGAGAGGCTGAGGGAACTGAGATTGTTTAGTCTGCAGAAGAGAAGAGTGAGAGGGGATTTGATAGCTGCTTTCAGCTACCTGAAAGGGGATTCTAAAGAAGATGGCTCTAGACTGTTGTCAGTGGTACCAGATGACAGAACAAGGAGCAATGGTCTCAAGTTGCAGAGGGAGAGGTTTAGGTTGGATATTAGGAAAAACATTTTCACTAGGAGGATGGTGAAGCACTGGAATGGGTTACCTAGGGAGGTGGTGGAATCTCCTTCCTTAGAGGTTTTTAAGGTCAGGCTTGACAAAGCCCTGGCTGGGATGATTTGGTGGGGGGGTTGGTCCTGCTTTGAGCAGGGGGTTGGACTAGATGACCTCCTGAGGTCCCTTCCAACCCTGATATTCTATGATTCTATTCAAAACATCATAATAAAGGCTCAGAATAAATATATACCCCAAATCAAAAAAGACAATAGGAAGACCAAAAAATAAATAAATGGCTAAAGAGCACAGTAATGGAGGCAGTTAGAGGTAAAAACGAATGTTTAAAAAATTTGAAATCAAATTCTAGGAACACAAACTCTGACAAATAAAATGTAAAGGTATAATAAGGCAGGCCAAGAAAGAATTTGAGAAGCAACTTGCTAAAGATGCAATAACTAACAGTAATTTTTTTAAAGTGTAGCACAATCAGGAAGCCTGCCAAACAGGCAGTGAGGCCACTAGACCTCAAAGGTGTTTAAGGAGCACTCAAGGAAGACAAGGGAATTGTCAAGCAGCTAAATGAATTCTTTGCATCAGTCTTCACTGCGGAGGATGTGTGGGAGATACACACATCAAAGCTATTCTTTTTGGTGACAAATCTGAACTACTGTCCCAAACTGATGTATCAATAGGAGAGGCTTGAGAACAAACTGATAAACTAAACAATAATAAGTCACCAGGACCAGTTGGTAAAAACCCAAGAGTTTTTAAAGAACTCAGATATGAAATTGCAGAAATACTAACTATAGTATGTAACCTAGCTCTGAAATCAGCCTCTGCACAAGATGACTGAAAGGTAGCTAATATCATGTCATTTTTTAAAATGACTATTACAGGGTGGGGAGCCTAACTTCAGTATTGGGCAAATAAGTAGAAACTATAGTAAAGAACAGAATTATCAGACATAGATGAACACGATTTGATGAGGAAGTGTCAACATGGGTTTTATAAAGGGAAGTCACGCCTCACCAATCTATTAGAATTCTTTCAGGGTCAACAAGCATGTGAATAAGGCCGATCTATTTGATATGTACTTGGATTTTCAGAAAGCCTTTGACAAAGTCCATCTCCAAAGTCTCTTAAGGAAACAAGGTAGCCATGGGATGAGAGGGAAGATCCTCTTATGGATCAGTAGCTGGCTGAAAGATAGGAAACAAAGGGTAGGACTAAACAGTCATTTTTCACAATAGAGAGAGGTGAACACCGGAAGCCCCCAAGGATCTGTACTGGGACTAGTGCTGTTCAACATATTCATCAATGATTGAACAGGGAAGTGGCAAAGCTTGCAGAGGATACACAATTATTCAAGATAATTAAGTCCAAGGCAGACTGTGAGGAGTTGCACAGGGATCTCACAAAACTGGATGACAGGACAAACAAACGGCAAATGAAATTCAATGTTGATAAGTGCAAAGTAATGCACTTTGGAAAAAATAATTATATATATATAAAATGATGGGTTCTAAATTAACTACTGCCATCCAACAAAGAAATTCACTATTGCCATCTGGCAAACAGAGCCAGAGGCAAAGGCAGACACAGAGAGCTAGAGCCGGAGGCTGGAAAGGGAAAGAACTGAACTGTATTCCCCGAAGGGTGGGGGGAGCAGGTTGTGTGACTCAGCCGGAGGTCTGGGTCACTGAAGGCCCGGCTGGGAATCATCAGTCGGAGTGTGGGGGGTGCATCCCATTAACAACAAAGAAAAGGTTCACACCCAACACAAACAATAATGGAGGAGGAAGCAGAACCAAGAAAGGGTTCAGTTCTGACCCTGGGTTTAAAAGCGATAGTCTGTATAACACATATAATTTAGCTTTAAGCTTTGCTGCTTATTCAGTTTTGCCATCCTGCAGCTATACCTTTGAATCACGAATAAAAATGGATGCAATAGAGTGAATGGGCTCAAAATTATGGTATGATTGGACAATATTAGTGCTCCCCAAACTTGTTTAAAGTTAAGTTTCCAATTAGGGGTGGTCAGAAATTTTCTACTTAAATTGTTTTCAGAGAAAAATTTGGTTTTCAATTAAACACATTTTCATGGGAAAATAGGGGAGACTTTCCATGAAAATTTATTTAATTGAAAACCCAGTTTTGGGGGCAGATTTTCAATGAAAATATTCAGACTTCAATGGTTTTTAGCTCAAAATGTTTGTTTCTCAGTTGCCAAAACCCCAAAATTTGGGGATTTTGGGGACTTCTAAAAAAAGTCATTTTTTTCTATTGAAAAAAATATTTTTTCTATTTTTTCTATTTTTTTTCCTATTGAAAATACTTTGACTCACTCTAGGTGTTAGATGAAATTGATAGTATAAAATATTTAAAGAGTTCCAATTGCAGTTTATATTTATAGTCATAAATGTGTCATGTGCATTAATACTCTAACATATTTAATTGAAATAACAAACTTACTGTGTCGCTCTTTGTGAAATTTTTCTCAGCTCATGATGCATTTGATCCTCCAGTTCTAGGAATCACTGGTCATTATCTATCTATCTATCTATCTATCTATCTATCTATCTATCTATCTAT
>ML123533.1:93486-105507 GCA_003846335.1 Cuora mccordi
TATCTATCTATCTATCTATCTATCTATCTATCTATCTATCTATCTATCTATCTATCTATCATGCAACCAACACAGCATTATCCAACACTCATTTCCATGTCACTCCACCAGATTTCCTGAGTTGTTGAGTCTCTCTGCAGTTCCTAGCAGACAGGGATCCACTCCACAGAGAGGTGCTCCCTGCTTCCCTCCTTGGGCAGGCTGGGCTGAGAGGTGATGGACTAAATGGGATCTGGGACTGAAAGTCCTTCCCAGCTCTAGAGCTGATCCTCACTTATGCAGGCTTTAAACATGGTCACAGCCCAGGATGTCCCTGCTCTGGGGCTAAATAGCTGAATCTGGTCTCCAGGTCTGTGAGCCCAGCTCTGTCTTCGCCGCGGGAGCAAACCACCCTGACAACCTACCCTAGCTGACCCTAAACCCACAGAAGGGGAACATGATGCCCCTGGATCTCACACAGTGACAGCATCCCTGGAAGGACTCTTGCCTAAAGCAAGGCAGGGCTGAGGCTCAAGGGGTGCCCCAAGGTGTTTACAGAATAATATAAATAGCACAGACATATGACCTAAAATAGCTCAGAGCCTGGTGGAACCAAAAGCTCAGCTGCCCTGAAATAGCCTGTTCCTTTATTAACTCCACATAATTACCTCTGGGTGAACAGAGATGTTTTTCTCCTGGATTGCATCAGCATCTCTTTGGATGCAGCCACCAGAAGAACCTATAGCTCAGGCTGCCTTGGGTGTTTGAAGTTTGTCACTAAGAGGTACCCAGAGACAAAGACTAAAAATGAAAGGCCAGGCCCTGAGCTGCTGTAAATCAATCCAGTTCCCTTGATTTCAGATAGAGTGAAATCTGGGGTGCTGGGGGCAGCAAGAGGCCCCTGGTGGAAGTGAGCAGTGGAGGAGCAGCAGGGAGACAGGGGTGAAAAGGGAGATTAGGAGGAGGGAGAAGGGTTTGGAGATGGGGGATTAGGGTGATTCTAAAAGATGAGTGTAGTGGGAAATGGAGCTTGGGGGAATGGTGCACAGTGACAGGGAAGGTTTCGGGGATGTGGCGCTTTGGGGAGTGCAGGGTTTTGGTAGGGCGATTTTTAGAGGGGTGTTTATTTGCGTGGTTGTGTGACGGGTGGTTCATTTGGAGAAATGAGTGCTGGTGTGGCAGGGAGGTGGGATGGATGGGGGCTGTGGCAGGAGGATATTTTTAGTTTATTTGGGGTTAGGGAAGGTTGGGGATGTTTATTTGGGGATGTGGTAGCAGGGGATTGGATGGGTTGAAGCAGGGACTAGAGGATTATTTGGGGTAGGGTGGTGGCCTTGGGAGGGAGGTTGAAGAGAGTTGGGTAGGACAGAGTCCGGCTTGTTCAGCATGATACTCCAGAATGGTGGGGCATAAATGAAGATGAAAGGGCAGAAAATAAAGCACACAACCATAGTCTGGGCATGGATGATGGACAGAGCCTTGCCCTTCTTTTCTGTGATGTGCATCCTTATTTTGACCAAGATGATGATGATGCTTGAGAATATCAAAATAATGAAGATGACTGTGTTGATCAGCCCCTTACTGGAGACTGTCAGAAGCTTCACCATAAAGGTGTCTATGTAGGCCAGTTTGGGGACTTGAAAAAGATTTGGGGGTTGTAGTAAAAAATCAGCTGAACACGAGTTCCCAGGGTGATGCTATGGCCAAAAGAACTAATGCAATCCTGGGATACATAAACAGGGGAATCTGGAATAGGAGTAGAGAGGCTGTTTTACCTCTATATTTGACCCTGGTGCGACCACTGTTGGAATGTTATGTCCAGTTCTGGTGCCCATGAATCAAGAAGGATGTTGATAAATTGCAGAGGATTCAGAGAAGAGACACAAGAATGGTTAAAGGATTAGAAAACATGCCTTATAGTGATAGACTCAAGGAGCTCAATCTATTTAGTTTAACAAAGTGAAGGTTAAGGGGTGACTTGATTCCAGTCTGTAAGTATCATGGGGAACATATATTTAATAATTGGTTCTTCAATCTAGCAGAGAAAGACGGAACACGATCCAATGGCTGGAAGTTGTAGCTACACACATTCAGACTGGAAACAAGGCAGTCCTCCCTCCCCACACACACACACCGCACCCCACATACGCACCAGTTCATTATTGTCAGGTAGCGCATGGATTTGTTGATGGTCACATATCAGTCAATCACCATCACCACAAGGAAAAAGACCTCCGCAACACCAGTGAAAGGGAAGAACAACATCTGGGCAAAGCAGCTGGCCAAGAAGGTGGCCTTGTGTTCAGAAAGAAACCCAGACAATTTGGAGGGAATGGTGCTGCAGTTATAGGTGACATCTGAAAAGGCCAAGTTGTTCAGGACAAAATATATAACTGTGTGAAGATTAGAGTCGGAGACTACAGTGGCAATGATGGTGATGTTCCCCAGTCAGGTCATCATACAGAATAACCAAGAAAAGGAGGAGTTGCAAACTATATCTCTGGCAGAGACCCAAGAAGACAAATTCCATCACTGTGGTGGTGAGGCTCCCTTGTTCCATTCAGTGACTTTAAAATATACCTGCGGAGAGAAGATTAACAACAACATCAGTGCTAGAAATAATATTCAAAAATTAAAAAAAACAAAAACAAAACTTTGTGGCTGCTGTAGTGTAGACAAGTACTATAGTGACGGAAGGGGTTCTTCCATCACTGTAGTAAATCCACCTCTGCAAGAGGCAGTAGCTAGATTGATGGAAGAATTCTTCAGTCTGCACTCGGGCTTAGTTCGATTTAACTGCATCTCTCACACCTCAGACCATAGCTCAGTTTAACTACATTTTTCATACTATTGAGCAATGTAGCTAGGTTGACCTAACTTCCTAGTATAGGCAACAGGGGCGGCCCTAGGTATTTTGCCGCCCCAAGCATAGCAGGCAGGCTGCCTTCGGGAGGTCCCCGGTCCCGCGGATTCAGTGGCATGCCTGCGGGAGGTCCACCAAAACCGCGGGACCAGCGGACCCTCCGCAGGCAAGCCGCCGAAGGCAACCTGCCTGCCGCCCTCATGGCGACCGGCAGAGCGCCCCTGGCTTGCCGCCCCAGGCACACGCTTGGCGTGCTGGTGCCTGGAGCCGCCTCTGATAGGCAAGCCCAGATACAGAGGAAACATTAATGACATAATGTTCTTGTAATTATTGTAACTCTAGATGCGGTTGAACCCCCACCTCTCCTCCCAAAAAATCAAGACAATTTTTGATAATTTCTAAATAAATTTCTGTTCATTATTTTTCATAATGAATTGGTTATGTTTTTCATTGTCCAAAATTTTCCACAGATTTTTTTCCTTTTTCCAATACTTTTTTTGTCATTTAAAGACTATGTTTTTCAAAAACAATTATTTTTAAATTTTGAAAATAATCTCATCATTGGCACAAGGAAATCAATTAAAATTGACAATGCAACTTCGAACATCAAAAGCAAGAACCTAAAGATGGTGACTGAGCACAGGGAAAGATGAGATTCCCAAAGATGCTTAGAGTATTTAGAAGCCCATTCACTATTAATTTTGGGTGGCTACAGCTAATTTCCTTTGTTTTCTTTCTTAGCTCTTCTCTGTGGGGTGGGGGGGTGAAAGGGCTTGAGGGCACCCCACAGGGAGGAATTTCCAAGTGCTCCATCCTGGGTTCAAAGGGGGGTTTGTTGCATTTGGGTGGTGGCAGCATTTACCAAGCCA
This sequence comes from Cuora mccordi, assembly GCA_003846335.1. Classification (NCBI taxonomy): domain Eukaryota; kingdom Metazoa; phylum Chordata; order Testudines; family Geoemydidae; genus Cuora; species Cuora mccordi. The sequence goes on from ML123533.1 coordinate 97,198, forward strand.
AGGTCAGAGAAAAGCTGTAACCTTGGGAGTTTAATACTTGCCACTCCAGCTAGTCAAATCACATGCACAAACCTCTTAGAACACCAAAAATCCAATCCTGTTATTTAAAAAGGTACATTTTATTAAAACAAAAAGAAAGAAAATACATCTGAAACTTAGCCTTTTGCTAGATTTTAAAAGAGCAATTCCAAAAATCAAGCACGCAAAATATCTTTATTGGGAGTTCTGTTTAAAGTTTACAAGAAAACAAAAACATCTGGGGTTAGCACAGAGGAGTCCACAAGCCAATAAGAAATAAAAGAAATAAACCTAATCACATCTAGCTAAACATTCTGATCTACTTACGCAGCTGGAGTTCAGATAAGTAGTGCTAGGCATGATCTTATGACTTATAATCATACTTGGCTTAGCTGCTTATAGCCTGGCTGCCCTGTCCCTTCAGCCCAGAGAGACAGACAAAGGGAAAGTTTCTTTCCCAATTTTAAAAAGTTCTACCTTCCCATCAGGGGCGGCTCTAGACATTTTGCCGCCCCAAGCACGGTGGCATGCCGCGGGAGGCGCTCTGCCGGTCACTGGTCCCGTGGCTCCGGTGGACCCTCCGCAGGCACGCCTGCGGGAGGTCCACCGGAGCCGCCTGCCACCCTCCCAGCGACCGTCAGAGCACCCCCCGCGGCATGCCGCCCCAAGCACGCGCTTGGCGTGCTAGGGTCTGGAGCCGCCTCTGCTTCCCATTAGCTCTTTTGGCCCATTCTTTTTTCCTTTACCTGGGGGACTTTTAACCCTTTACAGGTAAAGCAAGTAAAGAACAGCTACCAAGAGGGATTTTACAGCTAACTGGCTGGCTGGGTGTCCATCAAAGGGAGCTATCCCCCTCCATTTTATTTATTACAGCATCCATAGAGATGAGGCATTTAATTAACAATGAAGCATTATTCACATATCCAAATCTTCAACCTTTATAATGCTGTGTTTGTACCATACTTTTGAAACTACTCCACACTATTTCAGAGAAGGTGAAGCTATTCCACCAATGAAATGCCCAAATTTGCAACCTTGGCTGGAATCAGGCATCTTCCTACATCCCACTCACTATCCTTCCACCATATGGTGGAAAAAGTGGGATGAATAGATGTGTCACTCAAGTTAAATTTCTCCAATATGGTTATGCCAACTCAATGCCCCCAACAATATAATAATTGGTATAATATAGAAATTGAAGTACAGCTACAATTTTAGAAAGGTTTCCAAAACCCTTTAATAAAGCAACAAGGATAAGAGAAAAGAAGCTCAGGCCCTGGCATGTCCATATGGAATAGAGCAGATGCTGAGAACCTTAAACTTAAAATAAACAGCATCATCAATGGGGTAGAAAAGGCAATAAAAACTGTGGGAGGTATTAGCAACCTGTGTATTAATCAACATGCAATAACTATTGATAACATACATTTGATTGCTCAAGGGTTTGAACAGCTCAGTGCTACTATCCTTTCAATTATCAATAGTTTGGAAAATAATCATAGAATCATAGAACTGGAAGGGACCTTGAGAGGTCATCTAGTCCAGTCCCCTGCACTGAAGGCAGGACTAAGTATTCTCTAGACCATCTCTGACAGGAGTTTGTCCAATCCACTCTTAAAAATCTCCAATGATGGAGATTCCACAACCTCCCTAGGCAATTTATTCCACTGCTTAACCACTCAGACAGGAAGTTTTTCCTAATGTCCAACCTAAACCTCCCTTGCTGCAATTTAAGGCCATTGCTTCTTATCCTATCCTCAGAGGTTAAGAAGAACAATTTTTCTCCCTCCTCCTTGTAACAACCTTTTATGTACTTGAAAACTGTTATCATTTCCCCTCTCAGTCTTCTCTTCTCCAGACTAAATAAACCTATTTTTTTAAATCTTCCCTCATAGGTCATGTTATCTAGACCTTTAATTATTTTTGTTGCTCTTCTCTGGACTTTCTCCAATTTCTCCACATCTTTCCTGAAATGTGAGGCCCAGAACTGGACACAATACTCCACTTGAGGCCTAATCAGTATGGAATAGAGAGAAAAAATTAGTTCTCATATCTTTCTTATAACACTCCTGCTAATACATCTCAGAATGTTTGCTTTTGTTGCAACATTGTTACACTTTTGACTCATATTTATTTTGTGATTCATTATGACCCCCAGATCCCTTTCCAGAGTACTCCTTCCTAGGCAGTCCTTTCCCATTTTGTATGAGTACAACTGATTATGCCTTCCTAAGTGGAGTACTTTGCACTTGTCCTTATTGAATTTCATCCCATTTACTTCAGACCATTTCTCCAGTTTGTCCAGATCATTTTGAACTATAATCCTATCCTTCAAAGCACTTGAAATCTCTCCCAGTTTGGTATCATCCACAAACTGTATAAGCATACTCTCTATACCATTATCTAAATGATTGATGAAGATATTGAACAGAACTGGACCCAGAACCAATCCCTGTGGGACCCCACTCGTTACACACCTCCAGCATGACTGTGAACCACTGATAACTACTCTCTGGGAACAGTTTTTCAACCAGTTTTTGACCCATCTTATAGTAGCTCCAGCTAGGTTGTATTTCTCTAGTTTGTTTATGAGATGGTCATGCGAGACAGTATCAAAAGCCTTACTGAAGTCAAGATATATTACATCTACCACTTTCCCCCATCCACAAGGCTTGTTACCCTGTCAAAGAAAGCTATCAGGTTGGTTTGACACAATTTGTTATTGACAAATCCATGCTGACTGTTACTTATCACCTCTTTATCTTCTAGGGGTTTGCAAATTGATTGCTTAATCGTTTGCTCCATTATCTTTTCGGGTATAGAAGTTAAGCTGACTAGTCTGTAATTCCCCGGGTTGTCCTTATTTCCATTTTTATAGATGGGCACTATATTTGCCCCTTTCCAGTCTTCTGGAATGTCTCCCGTCTTCCATGACTTTTCAGAGATAATCACTAATGGCTCAGATATCTTGTCAGTCAGCTCCTTGAGTATTCTAGGATGCATTTTATCAGGCCCTGGTGATTTGTCTAATTTGTCTAAGTATTTTTTGACTTGTCCTTTCCCCATTTTATCCTCTAAGCCTACCTCATTTTCACTGGCATTCACTATGTTAGACGTCCAATGATGTTTCGTTGGCAGTGACCTGTGTAGCCTATGGAGACAGAGTAACTGAAATAATAAAACAAAGTTTGCTACAAATGAGGCTACAAAATTGGCTCTGCCTATTAAATCTCACAGCTATTCTAAGACAGATATAGGAACAAGGCATAGAGAATGTGATGCCAGACTTCTTACAATTTGCTAAATTTGATAGGGTTTCAGTCCTGAACAGTGATAACAGTAAGAGTATTATTTATATTATGATGGCTATTACAAGGAGAACTCAAGCCTCAGTTAAGGTATATTATGCTAACAGTATGAGAAACTTGAGAAACAACACTTATGTGCAACATTATCCTAATGTGCGCCTGGTAACAAAAACAGCTCTGGAAATCATCCAGGCCTGCTGTACAAAGAATAATGGGTGGTGGTTGTGCGAGTGCTATGCTACAATTGACATTAATACAAAAGAGGGCTGGGCTCGATTGGTACAAAAAGAATTGGTCAATGAGGTAGTACAAGCAAATGATGTAGCTTGTGCATTGGGATATTCTAATTTCACAATGCATGGACAAAGCTGTCCTGGAAACATCCTAGGATTCTGTGAAAAAGGTAACTTATACAGTCCAAATTGGGACTCATTCACTCTGGCCAGGAAGTGGCATAAGCACTCTTGCTGAACTCATCACCCCTCCTGGTAACATCAGTGATCTACTGGTCAAATTGTTCCCCTCTGTTATGCAATTACAGTCAGATATCCATGATTTGGTAACACGGACCAAAGAAGTGTTGATACCCATAGCTAACCTAATTCAACAACAAATATAGGAAATAGAAAGAGTACAAGAGGAGACGGAAACACCTTGGTAGGCAATTCCAGAAGATGTTATCCTGCACCCAATAGTCAGAACACTCAGCCTACTACTGATGGTGATACAGGCAGTAACTGTGATTGCCCTAATAGGAATATGTTGCTATCTGTGATATCCAAAAGGGCTAGATTATATGGAGATATACCCATCTCATAGAACTAGAAGGGACCCTGAAAAGTCATTAAGTCCAACCCCCTGCCTTCACTAGCAGGACCAAGTACTGATTTTGCCTCAGATCCCTAAGTGGCCTCCTCAAAGATTGAATTTGCAACCTGGGGTTTAGCAAGCCAATGCTCAAACCACTGAGCTATCCCTCCCACCTACAACATCAGCTCAGAAAGGGAATGGCTTTGGCTATTAACAAACCCATGGTAGTGGATAAGATTTAAATATTTACATGATTATTGATATTTATTAGGGATTTCTATGTTATTCGATGTGTTTTTATATTTTTAGGTTTGAGTATAGGCATATATATTACTTCTATACTAATTATTTTAGGAATAGGGAAGTGCCTTCAAGGCTTGACCATAAAATTACACCTCTTAATCAAAATCCTGGACCTAACACTGCCAGGCCCACTATATGGCACTAGCACAATTGAAAAAATAAAACTGTCCACCAGTCATCCGAGGGAATGTGCAGACCAAGGGATAAATGGGACATGAATGTATGGATGGTAATATAAGGTGACCATCTAACCATCTAACAGTGTTTAGCCCACTGGGTCATCTTCAGTTCATGCATTATGCTTTTCGGGAAGGATGAGTAAAACATCCTTCCCATAAAAAAAGACAAAAAGTAGGGGAATGTAGTAGAGAGAAAGCCTGGAGCATGGGGCCTGGTGCAAAGCCCAAGGCCTGAACCAAAGTCAGCAAAAACCATGCTATAAACCAAAACCAGGCCTTGTCATAAACCAAACGCTTGTTTGAAAGATCACTGTCCGATACATGAACTTGGCAAAAACATGAATGGCATTGCTAAAACACAGACACTACTAAGAAGTCCTAGGCACTGAGTATTCATGAAAACACATTCCAGAAAGCTAATACAGGTACACCCCAACCTAGAGTTATGGCGTAAACATAATTCTGGGAGATGGCACAGGAACACAACGACCTTGAATAAGACAAGGATAGGAGGACAGGATGATGGATGGAGACGTTTTGTTTGAACCTACAGGTACAAGGTGTAGGGTCGGTAATGATGTCAGGAGTGTAATACGTAACTTGTTTGTCAATGTATAAAAAATAAAACATAGGAAAGGCACCTTTGTCCAACTGAAGGGCCAGTGGAAAGGCCTGATGCTGATTTAGCTGGTACCATTGGGACAAGCGTACATGTTTTACTGTACCTGTAGAAAGGATCCAGGGAGCTGGGACTGTGCTTCGTCGACAATAAACCTGGCAGAACACCTTCACCACCAAACTGAATCTGTGGTCCATTTCTAACATTCAATGTTGTAAACAACTTGACCTATTTTTCATAGTTATTGTAACATTTTATGAACATTCACATACATTTTACATTTGAGCTCACAATAAGGGTATATCTTGTAGAAGTGATAGTCACCACAAACACCACAGCAGAGTATTCTTTAGTCCAGTGACTAAATCACTCTTCTAGGGTCACTGAAGTTCACATTCCTGCTCCCCATCAGGCAGAGAGGGAAATAAACACAGGTCTCTCACATCTCAGGTGAGTGCTCTTACCACTGGGCTAAAAGTTATGTGCTTGGCATGCTCTATCCATGTTAATCTAGCCCTTTGTTTCCTTTGCCTTTCTGTGAAAAAGTGCCCCAAAACAAAAGTCTGTGTTTTGGGTTGAATGCAATATTTGGTTGACCTTTTAAATTTGCCTAAATTATTCAAACTTTGACACAAAACAATTTTTTTCTTAAAAAATTAGAATTGCCAATGAACTGAAAAATCAATTATTCGCCTATTTCTATTTATTACCCCTTTGTCCTTTCATAATGTTTCCTTTTGCCCTTCATTCCTGCTCTCATTGCCTTCTTAATCTTATTCCTTCCTTTCCAGGAATAAATCATTTCTTAACCTTATCTGTTGTTCCTTTATTTCCTGTAATGATCTAGACATCATAGGAGATGTGTATTAGTTTATGTACCCAGCCACTAGGTGGAGGTCTCAAGCACAAATAACCCAGGCCTCATTGTGCCTAAGGTGGGTGACCAAGCCCGTAAAGAGGGAGCAATAAGAAGCCCAACCACCCTTTGGGATCAGGTTGCCTCAAGAAAGGCTACATTTTAATTTAGTAAAAAACTTTATTTTCCATAACACCCCACCACCCCCCGCAAATATGTTTTCCACCTGTCCTAATCATGAGTCAAATTATCTTTGTACTTCCTCCACATTTTGACCAGTTTAACTCCAATGACTTCTCTGAAGTTTCTAATGATCTACGTGGTTGTAAAAGAGGAGAATCAAGCAATACACTTGGTTTGGGCCCAGAACCAGAACTGGAAGAAATCATGGTAACTTCATTAGAGTCAATCATCCAGATCCCTAGATGGTGTTAATCAGTCACAGCTCCACTGGATTTGTTCCACAGCTGGTGTCAATTGGTGTAGCTCAATTACAGTGACTGAAGCTACATCCATATTCACCAGCTGAAGATCTAGCACAGTATATTCAAACATGCCACTCATACAACCTCTGCCCCTATCTTTGTCACTGATGGAAGAACCAAAGAAAGAATATCTAGAGAAATAGAGGGTTGGAGAGAAGACTCTTGTCAGCCATAATTCCCCTCCTCAAAATGGCATCATCACAGCAAACCAAACTCTTGCTCTCAAATCCAGCAGTAACTCCATTCACTTCAGTAATGAAGTGTTGTTGAGACCAAGTTTCCCTACCACTCCTAGGGCAAGATTCTACCCCATGGATTCACTGAGTTAGATACCCAGGGATAGCTCAATGATTTGAGCATTGGGGTTTACTCAACCTAGGGTTGTGAGTTTAATTCTTGAGAGGGCCACTTAGGGATCTGGGGCAAAAATCAATACTTGGTCCTGCTAATGAAGGCAGGGGGCTGGACTCAATGACCTTTAAGGTTCCATTCCAGTTCTAGAAGATAGGATATCTCCATTTATTTATAAATCAGGGTAGCCCCACTGAAGTCAATATATACACATGCATTTCCATGCACTGTCTGGTTCAGTGGGACTTCATGTAGACTATGGCATTAGTCACTGTGAACAGCTATTTGGGGGGGGGGGGGTTGTTCCTGTGTACAACTCTGACCCAAAAAAAGTATTTGTTTTCAACATTTTTTTCTTCAAATGTCCCCATGGTCTTCAGCCAAAATGTATTAGATTTTGGGCTTTATTTTTGTTGTTGTTGTTGTTACAAACCAGCCCCCCTAAATCACTGAGACCTGACATTTTGCTCAGAAATTTCTATTTTGACTAAAAGCCATTTTTCAACTAAAAATGTTTCTAGCAAAAGGTCTCCACCAACTGTAATTGCCAATAAAGGTTGAAAACTGACCCATAGGGACACCACCAGCTTTCCACTGATCTAATCTCTTTCATTTCATAGCTCCTGATTTATTCCAATGAGGACAGACCCTGCCTGGTGCAACGTAGGAGCCAAATGTGTCCTCCCATTCCCACCATCCACAGGTGCGAATGGCTGTATGAGACACACTTTTAATGGACTGGAATTGGAGCAAGTGCTTCTGCATCTCCCATTTTGCCAATGTGCAAAGTGGAGATTCAGTTCAACATGCAGGATAGCTCCTGCCACCAGAGGTCAAGTGGACACCTGGGTTGCCTCTTTCCCTATAAATCTCTTAGGCCCCAAAGAAAACTGGACAAGAAATGCTATAGGCCAATTTCATATGGTTTTGTTACCTTTCTTGTGTATGTAAAGATACCATATTGATAAATGAGAGAGCAAGAAAAAGAGAGTCAGAGAAAGAGAGAGAGAGAGAGAGATTGTCTATATAGATAGATAGATAGACTGACAATCTGTATAACATACCAAGAAGCACACCTGTTTCACTGTTAATGCCGTGCTTGGTTTATAGTTTGAAGTTCTGACAGGGTCCCAGGGGCGCACTGAAGAGATTTGAAAACATCTGCTCACTCTGCTCACAGACATTTAGAACTCTCAAAGAGGCCAGTCCACATGCTCCTGAAGAAGGTGAGGCATATCTGCATTTCAAAAGGGCTATGCACATTCAGGGCCGGCTCTAGACCCCAGCGCGCCAAGCAGGCGCGTGGGGCGGCCGTTCCCTGGGGGGCGGCATTTGGCTCCGGTGGACCTGCCGCAGGCATGCCTGCGGCAGGTCCACCGGA
>ML123533.1:105907-195163 GCA_003846335.1 Cuora mccordi
GCCTGCGGGAGCTCAACCGGAGCCGCGGGACCGGGGAAGGGGCGGCGCTGCGCACGGCTGCTTGGGGCAGCCGATTTTGTAGAGCCGCCCCTGTGCACATTTCAAGTGCTAGGTTCCTCTCCTGTTGAGGTGAAAAGGAACATTCTGTGTGTGCCAAATTCTGTGCTGAATAACAGCAGTGTTAATCTTTTGTATCTTCATAGAAATCAATACAGTTCCTCCAGATGAACACTGCTATTACTCTGCTACCTCAAATACTCTTGATTTACACCACTTCAACTCCATTCTCTTCAGTGGACAGATTTACAATTCCCCCTGATTTACAAGTAAGTGTCAATAGGGTCAGAATCTGAACTATCACTTTGAGTAGGAGCTGGAATGTTCCTTTGTATTTTCGTCCTACTTGTTAGACATTTTGGGAAGCAGAAGTCAGAAATTTTCCATTAAAACCTTTTTTAATGGAAAATAAGGGTTTTTTAAAAAAAAATTACAGGATGTGTTTGCTTTCCTCAAAAACAAATTGATTTTTTTTGCCAGAAAATTGATTTTTTTCAGTTTTTTGATGAAAAGTAAAAACACGTTTGATAAAATTTTAGATGATTTCAGGGTGATCAGATGAAAGGAAGAAAATATCAGGACACATGGGGGCGAGGGGGTCACTGGCGGAGCAAAAAAAAAAAGGTGGAGTGCCACTGGCAGAGAAAAAAAAAAGGTGGAGTCCTGATTTTATCGGGACGTCTGGTCACCCTAGATGAGAACTAAAAATGTTCTTTTTAACTAAGCTTTCCATGGCTTAAAAAAAAATTCTGACAAGGTCTAATTTTTGATAGGGTTTACAGTCCTTACTCATGCTGAATTGCACTTTTGCCTCGAATCCTATTCCTTTAATGGGGCAGTTCTCATAAGTGAAGGTGTGCAAATAATCTAGTTTTTGGTTTGTTGGCTGAACCAAAGACATCAACAAAAATCAGTTTGGGTCAGTGAAATGAAAAACTGGGAAAAAGAAAAAAAAATTCAAGTCAAGAGAAAGGTCTTGTTTAACCGGAAAAAACACATTTGATTTTGTTTTCCAGATTTTCCAAACCCCTTTATAATTATTAAATTTAATCAAATTAAGAAATGAAACTCTGTTTTAAAATGAAAAATCAAAACATTTTGTTTCAGAAATGATGACATGAAATACTTCAACTGCTCTCTCTTTCTCTTTTTTCAGCTGAAACTATTTGCCAAATTCTATATTAATTCGGCAAATAGGTTTGGTTGACCCAAAACTGCATTTTTCAGTGAATAAAATATTCAGCTGAAAAGTTTTGTCCAGCTCTGCTCATGAGCAGGTGCTACTCAGAATTAGTGAATCTCTGCAACTGAGGACTTTGAAACTACTAGTCCAAATCATCAGATGGTGTAAATCAAAGTTGCTCCACTGACTTCAGATTATACCTCAGTTGCTCAAATGAAAATCTACTGATCATGTTAAAAGAGGAGGAAGGACAATCCTGTGGTTAGAACTCTGGCTTGACCCTCAAGGGACATGAATTCAGTTCCCTCTTCTACCTCAGATTTTCTGTGTGACCTTGGCCTGGTGAATTAGACCCCAATTTTCAAAGGTACTTAGGCTCCTAATGATGCCGATAGATACCTAGTTGGATTTTCAGATGTGCCTAAGCAAATTAGGCACCAAACTCCCATTGGTTGCAATGGGAGGTGGATGCCTACCCCGCTCAAGAGCTGTTGAAAATCCCACTGGGCACCTATCCGCATCTCTAGGTATCTAACCCCCTTTAAAAGCCTGGCCCTTAGTCTCTCTGTGCCTCAATTCCCCAGCTGTAAAATGAGGATAATAGCCTTCCCTGCATTGCAGGGGTGTTGTGAGGATAAATGCATTGAAGACTGTGAAATGCTCAGATTCCGTAGCAATAGGGGCCATATAACTGGAACAAAGCACAGGAGACTCCGGTTCAAACTGTTTGCGCATCATTTGGATCTAATCCTTTGCTTTACTCACATGAGTCATTGCATTGAAGTCACATGACTAAAGTGACACACTTGCATACATGTTTAAAGGATCAGGCTATTTGGATTTTTATGATGATGATGATTTATACTTTACCTGGCATGAGAGAGAAGCAGCAATTTTCTCGTTGAAATCACTAGTGGAGATCTACTAAAAATGGATTTTCTGTTTTAAACAATTTAGGGCATCCATCCTGAAAACATTTACCCAGGTCGCTTAACTCATATCAGCAGCCTTCGAAAACCAGGGCCAGATTTTAAAAGGTACCTAGGCATCTCCAGTTGCAGATAGGCACCCAGATAACTCAGATAACCTGTGTAAGTAAAATTACTTAAGTGTTTGCAGGAACACAAATAAGAATAAGAATCTAATCACTGTATGGCATCTACACAGTATAGTTAAAGTTGTTTGAGTGCTCTGACTGTGCATTTCCATGCCTTAACATACCTGGATTCCTTTTCAGCGGAATCTTAATTTCCTAGTTTAATTTTCTAGGTTTGCAATGCTTTTTTGCAGGGATAATTATAACATACCTGTGATGTTTGTTATCCTTAAGTTGCTGACGTATATTCTAGTGGTATCTGCATATTAAGTTATTATTATTTCAAATATTTATATTTTGAAATGAGAAAATCTGCACTTTCTCTCATATTTTTACCTTCCCCTCCTTTTAGTCCACTTGAAAAAGGAGGGTAATTTAACTTTTAAGGAAAGCAACAAAAAGCTCATTTTCTCTATTAATTTACTTTTTCCCTCTGGAAAAAAATGGAAAAAAAAATAAAATAGTGAGAGAAAAGATGGGGAAAAGTAGAATGCTTTAGTTTTCTTTTGTTTGGTTTTCTCTACAGAAAAGATGTAAAAAAAGTTTTCAGAGGGGAGGGAAAATATTTTTCCCTACCACTTCTTCCCTTTTCAATTTCCACCAAATTCCTAACTGGAAGAAAAGGGTGAAAAATACATTTTAAAAGACAAGGAAAGGGATGGGTAATATAGGAATTTGAAATGAACATTTTCCAAAAAAAAATAGTGTGGGCAAAAAAAATTAATGAAATGAAAACTGCTTAATTTATTTCTAATTTGTAACTGAATTAACCCACAATGGAATACATACATTTTCCCCCAGTATTTTTATACATTTCCTTTAATATTTGGTGGATTATCTCTCTAATTTCTCCCTCTCTCTCTCTCTCTCTCTCTGAAGTTCCAATCTGCATGTCACCATTTGTAGGAATCTGGAAAGAATTACCCCTTTGATTTCACATTACTGAATGTCTTCATATACATACTTTTTCCACGAGGGGGTAAAGTTTATTCTTATTTTTGTTATTGTATTATTATTATTATTAGTGTTTATTTTATTATAATACAATATTAACTATTATATACTCAGAGCTTTAATTGCCCCAGGACTTTTACAAGACATAAAAGGAACAGAGGATCATCTCCTCAATTGATGTAAACTGGAATCGATAAGCCAAGTCCCCAGCTGGTGCAAAATCAGCCATAGCACTATTGGCATCAATGGGTCCGGATTCGCAGTTGTTATAAATCAGAGTAACTCCATTGGAGTCAACAGGGCCAACTCTCCAGCTGGCATCCATCAGCAGTAGTTCCTTTTGATTCAATCAGAGAGATGCTAAGTTGGTGTAAATCAGCTTAGCTATCAGTCTGGCCTCATTCAATTCAGTTCACACCAGCTGAATATCTGGGCCAATTAAAAGAAGGTACAGTTCAATACCTAATCAAGGAGAGTCAAGAAGAATCTGAATCAAAACCAAGGATTCAGACTTGGGAGTGTTTGAAATCTGAACCGGAATTAAGATCAGTATTTTTTAACATTTTGTCCTATTGGGGTCGCTTCCTCCTTTTTTTTCTTTTCTGCAGGATGGAGTATGCGAAAGGATCGGCAGGAGGAAACCACACAGTACCAACCACATTCATTCTCCTGGGATTTTCCAGCCTTCCTAGACAGAAATACTTATTATTCTCGTTGTTTTTATCTGCCTACTTGATCACCCTGGCTGGAAATCTCTTCATCATTGTCCTCACATTGGCTGACCCTGCCCTTCATATCCCCATGTATTTCTTCCTCGGGAACTTGTCCTTTCTGGAGATCTGCTACACATCAGTTAACATCCCTAAAATATTGGCCAATCTTCTCTCAGAAGATCAGACCATCTCCTTCATTGGTTGTGCTGTGCAAAACTTTTTCTTTTTTTTCCTTGCTGGGTCAGAGTGTTTTCTCCTGGCCTCAATGGCCTACGATCGCTATGTCACAATATGCAAGCCTCTGCACTACCCAGTGGTTATGAGCAGGAAGGTATACACAGGGCTGGCTGCCGGATCCTGGCTCAGTGGACTCTTCATATTCTTTGGTCTGACCGTCATGGTGTTCACCCTACCCTTCTGCCATTCCCATGAGATTAACCATTTATTCTGTGACATCCCTCCACTGCTGAAGCTGGCCTGTGGAGACACCTCCGGCAAAGAAATGGCTGTTTTCATCATGGCTCTGTTTGTTGTCACCTTCCCCTTCATATTGACCCGCATGTCCTATGTCTGCATCATCTCCACCATCCTGAGGATGCCCTCGGGAGAGGGCAGGAGGAAGTCCTTCTCCACCTGCTCCTCGCACCTCCTGGTGGTGATGCTGTCCTATGGCTCTGCTTGCATTATGTATCTGAAGCCCAAGTCATCCTACTCACCAGATACAGATAAGTTTCTCTCTCTGTCCTACTCCGTCATCACACCCATGCTAAACCCCATTATCTACAGCCTGAGGAACAAGGAGGTGAGGGGCGCCTTCTGGAGAATGATGGGGAGAAGAAGGTTCTGTTGAATAAAAAAAATGGATTAATTGTAAATGTCTCTGGTTCAATTCTTTGTCTTCAATAATGAAACTCCTTAAGTTGCGGCTTCTGATCTCATAGAGATGAATTTAATTCTGAAGTAATATCACCAAACTTAATGGATTTACTAGAGATGGGTGGGAAATGCTTTTCCCATCCCATTTTTTTTTAATTAAAAAAATGAAAAAATTCCATCCTGAATCAGGAGGAAAAGTTAAATTCTCACAACAATTTTGAACTAGTAATAATGTGCCAGTTGAAACATTTCATTTTGATAATATAAACATTTTTTGTTTTCTTTTTGACCTTTAATTTTTTTTAAACTTGTTTTTTGTAAAAATTAACTAAACTTTCTAAATGAAAAAATCATTTTGAACGCAGAAATTAGAACTTTTCATTTTAAAAATATCAAAATGGGACATTCTAACAATTTTAAATCTTTTTTTTTCAATTTTGTTTTGAATCAGGAGATGTGTCAAAATTGATCATTCCCCAGTTTTGGTTTTAACAACTAGGTGTTTTCTGAGAGAAATTTTTGTTGGAATATTCCTAGCGAACTCTAGAAGTTCCATTGGTGTAGATTTGGAGGGACACTAGTAACAATGTTCAGGTAAAGGGGGGAATTGAACCTGTTCTCCTACAACTCAGTGGAGTCCTGAAGCTATTAGGCTAAAGATTATCAGAGAGCTTCTCTATCTCTGGGCTTTTTGGGAGCCCTTTGCCTTGCTTTTGTCAAAATGCTGGGAGGCTGAAACAAAATGAAGCAGCCTTTTTTGGTTTGCACAAATCTACATTGGTTTCAATTGGATTTATGCCCTGAGTCCCCGATCATGGTCTCAATTACTTTGGAGTAAATGCAAAGCAACTCTGTTGAAATCAATGGGGCTGTTTCTCTTCTCACCACTCCAGTGTAAATCAGGGGTAATTCCATAGGTCAATGGGGTTGATTCACTTTTCAATCATTTCTAATTTAGAAACAGGAGTAATGCCTCAAAAGTCAATGAGGCTCATTCTTCTTTCACTTTCACCAGTGTAAATCAAGAGTACACAACACTTTGGAGCCTGATGGAGTTCCAATGGCTTAAATCCAATATAAGGGATCTACCTTGGAAAAACAACTACTATTGACAAAGATGAGTACTGCAAATTTTTCAATACACCCAAAACCAACAGCCAAGGGAGCTTAGGGTGCTTATAGGCAGTACTCAGCACTGCAGATGCTAATTAGCTTTCCTGTTGCCCAAAGGTAAACATCCAGTAGCAACAAACGCCCTTCACTCTCAGAGCACTCAGAGAGTTAAGATCTGGGCAGCCTCTACATAGCGGCACAAAGGATGGATACTTCTTACTCCCTTGTACTCCTGTTCCTGACTGAATAAGGTTTAGGAGTAATGCAGTGCTAAAGGAGGAATCAGGGAGGGTTGGAGGTTGTGTCTTTAGGGTACCTAAGGAAATCTGAAAAAGTCCTCAACTCATCCATCACTAAATGAGTTGGAGCCAGTGAAGGTAGAACTCCTGGTTCCATAGATAGGTAAGAATCTTGATCTAAAGTCAATGCTTCTTTCTTTCTTTCTTTCTTTCTTTCTTATATGGACAGGTAAAATTATTAACACATTAAAACTGCCAAAAGCTAGCTAGCTAGATAACTTAGCTTGTAGACACAGTGATTCACTAGACTTGCTTTGCCTATCTGTACATTTCCATTGTTATCGATGGAAAAATGTTTTCCTCGGTTTGTGTGTTTGCAGTGAAATTGATATTGATCGACATATTGATCGATAAAAATGATCCTTCCAAATGTACTTATGTCTTGTGAGAAACTGACCATGTCTCTGATCCATAGTTTACTCATCTGTAAATCAGGTTTGAGGGAATGATAATGATTGATTTCATAGAAGCATAGTATGGCAAAATTCATTTGTATGTGTAAAGTGTAATGATAACTGATGGCCCTCAGTAACATAGGCGGACAGGAATTCAAGTCCTTTTATTTCTAAACTCTGTAATTTCCTTTAAGTCCTGTGACAGTTACTGAAATGCATCCTTCTACTAGTCCAAATTTGCATGCAGACCTTTCTTAGTGAAAGGGGCTTCTTGAGTTTTCCTTGTGAAAAATATATATCTCCATTTTTTAAGAATGCAGATTTAATTGTTTGCAAAACATGGGCTCATTCTAGCTTCTCCATGTTAGCCATCACAGCAATATACATGTATTAAGGTCTAGGTCCTCATACACATTAATCAATGAATCCTCACAACACTACATAATGTAGTATCGTGATCTACATAATGTAGTATAATTATTTGCATAATGATAACATGGGGGTACATTATAACAGTTTTCCAGTATATGAAATGTTGTTACAAGGAGGAGGGAGAAAAATTGTTCGCTTTAACCTCTGAGGATTGGACAAGAAGCAATGGGCTTAAATTTCAGCAAGGGAGGTTTAGGTTGAACATTAGGAAAAACTTTCTAACTGTTAGGCTAATTAAGCACTGGAATAAATTGCCTAGGAGGCTGTGGAATCTCCGTCATTGGAGATTTTTAAGAGCAGGTTAGACAAACACCTGTCAGGGATCATCTAGATAATATTTAGTCCTGCCTTGAGTGCAGAGGACTGGACTAAATGACCTCTCAAGGTCCCTTCCAATCCTACAATTCTATGATTCTATAATGTAGATAATGGCATTTAACTCTTTTGAAAAGCACTTTAAGATCCATGGATGAAAGTGCTACATAATAACTAAGGGTGAAATCCTGGCCTGACTGAAATCAGTGGTTCACTGTCAAACTAGAAGGATGTATCAAGTGGGGCCTGGGTCTGGTACTATTCAATGTTTTCATTAAAATTTTTGAAGATGGCATGGAGAGTACACTTATAAAATTTGTGGATGACACCAACCGGAGAGAGATTGTTAGTGCTTCAGAGCCTTGAATTGTGATTCAAAATGATCTTGACATATGGAAAATTTGGTCTGAAATTAATAACATGAAATTAAATAAAGAGACATTCAAAGTACTATACTTAGGAAGGAAAAATCAAATACGCCAGTTCAAACTGGGGAATAATTGGCCAAGCAGCAGTACTGCAGAAAAGAATCTGGGGGGTTTAGTGTAACACAAATCGAACATGAACCAACAATGTGATGAAGTTGCAAAAAAGACAATGTAATTCTGGGATTATTAACAAGAGTGTCATATGTAAGATATAAGAAGTAAGTGTCCCTCTATAATGGGCATAGGTGAGTCTTAGCTGGAGTACTGTATTCAGTTTGTGGCTCCACACTTTAAGAAAGATGTGCACAAATTAGAGAAAGCACAGAAGAGAGCAACAAAAATAAGAGGCTTAGAAATCATGTCCTATGAGGAAAGGTTGAAAGAATTGGGCATATTTAGTCTAAAGAAGAGAGGCTGAAGGGGGACATGATAGTCTTCAAATATGCAAAAGGTTGTTATAAAGATGACAGTGATCAAATGTTCTCCGTGTCCATCAAGAGTGGGACAAGAAGGCATCAACTTAGTCTGAAGCAAAGGAGATCCATGTTACATATTAGGAAAAACTTTTGTTACTCTGGAGAGTTAAGCACTGGAACAGGTTATCCAGAGAGGTTGTGGAATCGCCATCAATGCAGATTTTTCAGAATATGTTGACAAACATTTGTTAGGGATGGTTCTGCCTCGGTGTGGTTGGGTGGACTAGATGGCCTCTGAAGGTCCCTTCCAGCCCTATATTTCTATGATGTTATCATTCTAAGTCAATAGGAATTTTTCCTTTGATTTCAATAGTGTTGGGATTTCTCCCTATCTATTTAGTAGCAGTAGTGATACTTAGTTCTCTTGCATCCGAAGAAGTGGGTATTCACCCACGAAAGCTCATGCTGCAAAACGTCTGTTAGTCTATAAGGTGCCACAGGATTCTTTGCTGCTTTTACAGAACCAGACTAACACGGCTACTCCTCTGATACTTAGTTCTCTTATCCTTCTCCAGCCATTATTAATTATTATTACTATTATTACTTCAGTTCTCGTAATTAGGGTATTAGCTACCAATAAACCATACCACCTAGTTAAGAAATTGCTCCATTTATTGCTGTAAAGAGTTTCTCTGGTATTTACCTTATTGTTTTGGGTATTGTCTCACCTTAGACTTTAAACAATTAAACCAATGTCACCCCAGGCCTGAAAGGTTCAAACAGAAATTAGAACCCACACAGTTATCCCAGTATGCATCTGTGTAGCATTATAGGAAGCTTATTTGCCTGTGGCAGTGTGGCTATAGCACTGGCCAGAGATGCAGGACATTTGGGTTCTAATCTCTGCTTTACCACTGACTTCCTTGAGACCAGTCTCTTTGACTTAGCTTCTGCATCTGTAAAATAGGTATCATAATAATGATATCCTTTGTAAAGCACTTTAAGATCTATGGGTAGGCTTGAAAAGGTTCATTTTCTGTTGGCAAACATCAGTTTCACTGCACACATGCAAACCAGTGAAAAATATTTCCATTGATATTTACAGATAGATAAAGTAAGAAAAAACGCTGCTTGAGAACTTGTTAGAGTTTGATTTCAGGGTATTTACTTTATCTATTTTGACATGTGATGTTGACAATTTGTGTTTTCACTGTTATAATATTTTAACTTTTTTGAATCTGACCCCCCCTACTCTCTGATCCTCCCATAATTTTCCACAAATGTGAAAATCTAAATTGAGAAAATAAAAAAAATTGCTCAAAATATACATCAGTATTATCAGTTAAAATTATTTAAAAAATAAAGAACTAGAGCCTATTTTTGGGTAACAGCTAGGTGGAACCGATATCTTTATTATATTCCACTAGCAATTTAGCAATAGAAACCTTGGGGATTCTCCCTCAGTAACCTTTCTCTGTAGTACGGTGGCCAAGTAGGGCACCCTTAAATACAAGTTTCCCATTTTCTTTTGATGTTGTTAAGAGCAATTTGCCAAAGGTCATACAACAAGTTTCTAAGAGAGCATGGAATGAAACTCATTAGCCACATAGTCTTTTTTTTTTTCATTAAGGTGGACCATATTGAGTGTATGGAATGCCAAACACCTCACCTGGGTATGGCAACACACTGATTTAGAAAAATGAGTGAAGTGAATTTGAAAATGGGTTATAGCTTTGGAATAATGCATAAACAACTTTCTTTTACCTTGCTTTCTACTTGCAAGTGAGTCTGAGTGTGCTAATGAGGAGAGGAAGCATCTCAAGGATGCAGGAGAACTATATAGTGATTTATTCTCCTCCTCATTAATACAACTTTGCGTGCGTGATTCCATTAATTTAAATGGAGTTACTCCTGATTTAAACCAGGGTCTCTTAAAGCAGAATGTGACACAGAGATTATCTAATTACACCAATTGATGTTATAGCCTGTGATTTTCAAAGCTGCCTAGGGGATTTAGAGACACAGTTAGTAAGAGCGGTGCATCCAAATCCTCTAGTCCATTTTGAAAACCCCATCCTCATTGTTTTGATGAAAGGTTGCAAAAATGAGAAATAAAGGTAAAAGACCAGTGGGACAAGTAGTCGTAAGAGAGGGCTAATGGACTCACTTCTTTACCACAAGGAGACACGGTCATATGAATTAAGCCAGTTTATTGCATGTAAATGGGTACTATCATTAAACAGGGGATGGTACAATTAGAACATTTGATAAGTCTAGGATACAATAATCATGGGGGCCATATAAGTAAATCGATACTGCAGTGCAACTGTCATTCTGAATAGATAGATAGATAATGTCTTTAGAGAACCACACTGCTGCGAGTGGATTCATACTCTTAGGGTTTTCTGAGTTTCATGACCTCCATCTTTTGCTCTTCATAGTGTTCTTATCTTTCTATATCCTCACCTGGATGGGGAACACCCTGACTGTTGTGATAATAAATGTCGACGGCAACCTTCACACTCCCATGTATTTCTTTCTCACTCACTTGCCCTGCTTGGAGATCTGCTAAATGTCAGTCATCATCCCAAAGATGCTGAAGAAAATGTTGGTGGAAAAGATGGGCATTTCCTTTATGGGATGTAACATGCAGATGTTTTTCTTTCTTTTGGGGGGGGGGTTGCAGAGTGCTTCCTCCAGCCGCAATGGCATTTGACTGGTACGTGGCGATATGTAACTCCTTGTGCTATACGGCCATTATGAGCAGGAGTGTTTGCTGGAAACTGGTGGTGGGATTGTATGTGGGGGGGACCATAGTGAGTCTAGTGCACACCATCATTATATTCAGCTCTCCATTCTGTGTCCTACTCATCAACCACTTCTTCTGCGAGATCCATCTGCTCCTAGAGCTGCTTTGTGGAGACACTTTCTTGAAAGAGGTTCAGGTACTTGTGGCTGATGATCATTTTATCTTACATCTACATCCTGTCCAACATCCTCAAGATGCCATCAGCTTAAGGTCAGCTTAAAGCCTTCTCTACCTGCTCCTCACACCTGGTGGTGGTGACTCTGTTCTACGGCTCAGCAAGCTTCATGTACTTACAACCCAAGCCCACCTACTCTCCAAATGTTGACAAACTGTTCTCCCTGCCCTATACCACTGTGACTCCATTTTTGAATCCCGTGATCTGTAGCTTGAGGTATGAGGAGGTGAAAGGAGCCATAAAGAAACTGTGGAGGAAAATGCTTTATGCATGTATATCAAGCAGAGCTAGTCAAAATTTTCAGTATGCTTATATTTTGATGGCATTTTTATTGTAAATTATATTTTCAATAAAAATACATTTCAAAGAATTTTCCTAAAAATATTTGGGGTTTGGATCAACTACAGAGCTGATCATTTTTCCCCCAATGATAGCAAAGATTCATCAAGACTTTTAACTTTGAACACTTTTTCATAATTTTGATAAACCTTTAATTTAAACAAAATCCAGTGAATTCTTGTTCTGCTTTTTGCTTGTTTTTTTTTTAACAGTTTTAATGTAAAAAAAGATAAACTGTTTTACAAACCAGCTTGGTAATTAGATTATGTTTACTGAGTTCACAATGGAGTTACTCCTGATTTGTAACAGACCCGATGGCTTCAACAAAACTGCTCCTGGTTTACACTGGTGTGAATGAGAGGAGAATTTGGCCTGAATTTTCACGGCCTTACCTGGATTTGATTATATTAATGGGGAAAATAAATATAAAGTTATACTGTATTTTATTATGTTAAATGGGAAAATATAAAGTTTGGCTGGAGGCCGTTATATAGACTTGATTAAAGATCCCAGGAAGTAGTTGACTAATGACTTGGAGTTCCTTATATGATTAGTGCTATAGTAGAGTAAAGTACTAAAGGCTAGACTCTGTACTCAGAGGTACAGGCATCATTCCAGAGTCATTCCATTAAAACTAATGGTGTTACTCTGATTTACAATGGTGTAACTGAAAGGAGAATCTCTCCCAGTGGAGCTACACTAGATTTACACCTGCATAGTTGAGATCATAATCATCATCATTATTGCTGTAACTATTTTGTATCCACTTTGTTTTGCTCATTTTCGTGGTATATTTAAATAATAAAATGTACATTAGTAAAAATGCTAAAATATATATTATTTTAGTTACAACACTATTACATTTTTTAAAAGTTTATCTCAGATATTAGCAATGGATTTTCTTTGTTTTAGAAAGAACTGAGGACTGGATTGATCATGACCCAGAAAAACAGGGAAAAATCAAGAGTAGGTCAAAATTATTTGTATTTCAAAATATTGATTTTTTTTCCATCAAATTATAAATTGAAATTAAAAAAGAGAGAAAATATTTTGATCCATCTTTTCTCCTCTGCCACCCACCCCACCTATTTCAGTAAAGAGATATTATGACCAGGATAATAAGAGGTGTATTTATTCCATTCACTGGAGAGAGCAATGGTGCACTAACACAAGTGTATATACACACGCAGATCAGTTACATAATTAAGAAGTGGCATCATTAGCTGATAGCAATAGTAGGTTGTTATCCTGCATGTGGAGTAGCCAGTAGAAAGGGAATTATCATCCTTAGCCAGTATGTTACATTAATAATGAGCGGGAGTTGGGTGCCTAACTACAGTTGGATGCCTAACTCCTCATCAGTAAAAACAAAAAAACACCATATGATCACTCCATACCTGTCCTCTCAGGCCTCAACCCCAGAGGAAACCTCCCTAATACATTCAAAAGATGAGCCTGGGAGCTTAAATTCATCCTTTCCTGCACACTAAAAATCATGGTCTTAATAAAGACACTGGATTTGTGACTTATTACAACTACTTTTAACCCACAACCCTCCCCCCCCTTTTTTTTTCCTATGAGTGCAGGGCAAAAAAATCAATGAAGGAAAATATTAGATCTTCAAAAACATGGAAATACATTTTTTCTAAGAAATTTAGTAAATTTGTTTTGCTCTGCTTTGATCAGTGAATAGAATTGTTGATGTTTTTCAAAATTTGAAATTTTGACCAATAAAAAAGATTTGAAAAAAAAATCCCAAGAATTTTTTTTGCATTTTTTCACCAATTCTGATGTGCGGGGTGGGGGATTAAATGAATACAGGTATAGAAAAACAAATCATTTTTTTTAAATCCTGTTTCCCAGTCCAGTTTCACCACTTTTCTCCCAGCACTAACACAGATGATGATTATTATTCTCTAAAGTAGTCCAGTTGACTTCTGAGGTATCAATAAACACTTGGTTTTTGCTCTTTTATGAGTACAAGGGAAAAGACAGTCCATTGAAACTTGGTGGGACAGAATCTGCTAATGAGTCAAGTTGGTCAGAAAATGGATGAGAAACAAAAAAAAATCATCATGAAAGTTTGCTGCAATCAGTTGCACACATACAAAATGGGAAATGACTGCCTAGGAAGGAGTACTCTGGAAAGGGATCTGGGGGTCATAGTGGATCACAAGCTAAATATGAGTCAACAGTGTAATGCTGTTGCAAAAAAACCAAACAAACACTATTCTGGGATGTATTAGCAGGAGTGTGGTAAGCAAGACACTAGAAGTAATTCTTCCGCTCTACTCCGTGTTGATTAGGCCTCACCTGGATTATTGTGTCCAGTTCTGGGTCTCACATTTCAGGAAATAATTGGAGAAAGTCCAGAGAAGAGCAACAAAAATGATTAAAGGTCTAGAAAACATGTCCTGTGAGGGAAGATTGAAAAAATTGGGTTTGTTTAGTTTGGAGAAGAGAAGGCTGAGTGGGGACATGATAACAGTTTCCAAGTACATAAAAGGTTCTTACTAGGAGGAGGGAGAAAAATTGTTCTTCTTAACCTCTGAGAATAGGACAAGAAGTAATGGGCTTAAATTGCAGCAAGGTATAGGTTGGACATTAGGAACCTTCTGGGGTGCACTAAAAGTTCCCTAGCGTGCTTTAATTTACGCCTGTTTCAAAACGGGGTGAATGAGTGAATGAAAATGTACCAAAAAAGAGTTTGTCAGATTCATTCAACAACCTCCCCTTAAAAAGGAAGAGGGAAGTGGGGAGCAAAGGAGGAGAGAAAAAAAGAAGAGGAGAACAAAGGAAATGAGAGAAAATAATGGAATAAATAGAAAGAGGGAAAAAGAGAGAAATAAAAAAAGAAAAAAGAGAGAGAAAAGGCAAAAAGGTCAGAAAGTAGAGAAAAAAAGAATTGTCACAATCCTCTGAGTGCATCATCTCCAGGTGTCAGGGCTCAAGCCTTCACCTTTCTGGGGTGGACTCCTGTGATTCTTCCATTCCCAGACTGGGTCCCAGGCTTCAGCACCCTGTGTATCAATCAGTATCCCTCAGCAGGTCTGACTGAACTCAATACCAGCACAAGTTCCCTCAGGAAGCTGTGACCAGAAGTGAATACAGTGGCCCAAAACAGCCTTCTTAAAACAAAGTATTGTTTGACCTGAACAGTAGGAGCACAGCATAGCAAGTGAAAATGATTAAGACAACAAAAGGCTTACATACTTGTTTATCATACCCAAAGCCCCCAGGCAGGCTAAGCTTCCTCAAGGAACACTGAACCTCTGGAGGTATGGGGGGCAGTTTCTCCACCCAAACCCTCTCACCAAACTTGCCTTTCCTTTATTCAGGGAGTATGTCTCTTTAAATCCTCCTCAGTCTTTTGATCTCCCTTCCTTCATTGGGGGAGGGATTCAGTCCTGGGAAAACTGTTCTGGCAGGCCCATCACAGGTTGAGGAAGGATATCACAGTTAATTGTCCTTGGTGTTTGCTGAGGAGCTCTTAACTGGGCTGTCATCCATCTTCCTGCGTAGTTTCCTGACCATCCAACTATTGAATTAACCCAATATATGAATACAAAATCACCTTTACAATATTCAGACAAACATACAGATCATATGGCATTTTCATGAATTACTACAGGCAGCTCCAAATCCATCACAAGAATAGGTTTTTAATTTTTTTACCAGTTTCAAATAAATATTTTTCTGGCCATCACCCTTCTTAAGGCTTTCTTCACCTCTTTATTCCTCAGGCTGTAGATCAAAGGGTTCAGCATTGGGCACACCACTGTGTAGAACAGGGAAAGCAGTTTGTCAGTGTCATGTGAATAGTTAGATTTGGGCCTCAGATACGTCACGATGGCGGTTCCATAAAATAAAGTCACCACAATGATGTGAGAGGAGCAGGTGGAGAAAGTTTTGCTCCTGCCTGCAGTTGATGGTATCTTGAAGATAGTGTAGAGAATACGGACATAGGACACAAGGATGAGTAGGAAGGGGACCATGATGAAGATGACAGCGATGGTGTAAACAGCTACTTCATTCCTGTAAGTATCTGCACAGGCCAACTTCAGCAGTGGGGGCAGGTCACAGAAGAAGTGGTTGATCCTATTGGGCCCACAGTAGGGCAGAGTGAATATGAAAGTTGTCTGTCCTAATGCCAGCAGCACCCCAATGAGCCAGGACACAGATGAGAGCTGGAGACACACACCTCTGCTCATCATGGCCGTGTAGCGCAGAGGGTGACATATGGCCACATAACGGTCATATGCCAAGGCGGCCAGTAGGCAACACTCCGTGATCCCCAGGAGGGAAAAGAAATACATCTGTGTGGCACAGCCCAGGAATGAGATGCTCTTGTCCTCGGACAGGAAGTTCTCCAGCATCTTGGGGATGGTCGATGAAGTGTAACCGATTTCCAGAAAGGACAAATTCCGGAGGAAGAAATACATGGGGGAGCATAGGGCAGGGTCCACCACTGTGATTGTGATGATGACAATGTTGCCCATCAAGGTGATGAGGTACAAAACCAGCACTAAGAAGAAAAGGGAGACCCGCACCTCCAAGAATTCAGAGAAAGACATGAAGAGGAACTGTGTCACAACCGTGTGGTTCTCATTAGCCATGTCGCCCTGCTGTTTTCCAACTGCAGAGATAATAAGATCATTCATTCACTGGTTTAGCTAGGAGAATCCTGCAATATATACATGTATAATACTTGACAAACATTTTCAATAGTGGCCACTGATTCTGGGTGCTCCCATTTTTGGATGCCCAATGTAAGACCCCTGGTAGTTGATGTTCTGTGGGACTAAGAACCCCCAGTTCCTATTGACTAGAGTTAGAAAATCAGACTCAAGGGATGAGATTCACAAAGGGACAAAAACCTAATTGCCACTTTAGGTGTCTAAATCCCAGAATCAGATCCAACTGGAATTCACAACCCCCACCACACTCAGCTGCTCCTGAACCCCATAGGCATCTGAACTTGCTTGGCACCTATGTTTTTGCAGCAGTAACAGCTCCCTAGGCTCCTATGTTTCTTCCTCTGAGCATGCACACTGCTGCCTCCCTCTAGGTGTCTGGACACTTGAGCCCCAGAGCTATGCATGAATCAGGGAATGGCAGGCATTCCTCCGCCTAGCTTGCCTGCGAGGCCAGATCTGTAAGCGTACTCAGAGTTCACATAGCTCTACAAGAAACAGCTGGGCTGGGAGGAGGAAGAAGACCTCCCTCATAGCTCTCAGCCCAGTGATTAGGGTGCTCTCCTGGAACATGGGAGACCCCTGGTTATTTATTTAACCAGATTCAACACCTGGAACAGATTCAACAGGGGAAATTGAGGATATCCCATAGCCCAGGAGTGAGGGCACTCATCTGAGGCAGCAGATCCCGATTCAAAATCCCTTCTCCTCCTGAGCTGGAGGGGTAACTTGAACCAGGGATCTCCTCAGTGCAATTTCTAATGAAAGAGGGGCCAGGGCTCAAGAAATTAGGTGCTGGGGGTCAAGCAATTTTTTTACACTCATAACCAATGCAGCAAGCCTAGAGGTGCTGGGGCTTTGAACTGCCAACCCTAGAGGTGCCGAGGCTCAGCACAGATTAGGTACTGGTCTCCTGTATCTGTGGTGAGTACCCTAACAACTGGGCTAATAGTTATGAACAAGGCCCTCCTCCTGCAAAAATGGGGTAGGACCCTAAGTACAAGAGAGGGCTCACAGCTGAGACTCCCAAGCAGACATAGGTGCTTCCCTGCAGCCCAGACGTAGGTGCCAAACTCTGTGAGTGGTGGGGCTTAAGGACACACCCCTCTCTTTGGCATCTCCCATTGGCTTGCTTAGGCAAGCAGCCACATAGCAGGCCTGTTTTCGTGAATCCCATTCTTAGGGGCCTATCTCTCTCCATACATTGCATAGGGAGCCTGGGTGCCAAACCCAGGCTTTTGGAATCCCAGTGATCTCCTAGGTGCCTGAGGTGCTCTGCAAATCGAGCCCAAGGTGTCCCAAATTAGGCACCCAAAACCTGAGGCACTTAAAATCAGTGGCTAGTGCTGAGAATGTCAGCCTGGATCTCCCTGTCCTATAACATGAGGGGAGCATTCCTCTGTCTAACATAGTTGCTAGTAGATGACAAGAGGATTTTTTTTCAGGCATAGAACTAGCTTAAATTCAACAGGAATTGGGTACATAACGTCCTTAGGTTCCTTTGAAAATCTATACATTATAATTCTTGCTATTATTCCTTAAACTAATGCAATGCCATGGGGAGAGGAATAACACTCAGGGAAGCTGATGCCCTGCTCTCATATACCATGAGCAGTCATTTACACCAATCCAAGGTGAGCGCAAAATGACTCCATCCCAGTATTACCGACTCATTCCACTGGCTGGAGTGTTTTCACACCCAGTCGGTACTCATGTTGCCCTCATATAAATGACAACACAAAGGTGCAAAACAGTGGAGCCATAAGACCAAGGTAAAGAAACGCACTAATGTGCCTGGGTAAAAATCAATAACATAGGGAAAAACAATTACATTTAAAAAAATATTCTAAGAATCATTTTTTTAAAAATTTACTAGTAGCTGAGAGATTAGCGTGTTTGATAACTCTGAAGAAACCATGCCTTGTTGGCTAAGAGTATTTATTTTATGTCTCTGTTGAGACAGGTTCCTTTGTGCACTAAATCTTTGCAACCTAAAAGACTCATAGAAGAGACAATAAAATTATTTGGGGTTGGGGGGTGGGTGTTTTTCTAATCAAGATAGAGAATGTACAACTGGGTTTTCAATGATGCTAACATTTTGGTGGAAAGCATCTGTTTCAAAAAATAGAAACCACAAACCTGAAAATTTTTGGCTGAAAACATTTCAGTTTTTAGCCAAAAATGTTTCAGTTTTCAGCCAAAAATTTTCAGTTGCCCAAAGTTTAAAAAAAAATCTGTTTTCTTGTTTTCAGGGGGTTTTGGATGGGGGGGGGGGAAAGTAAAAAATTGCCACCAATTTTTTTTAACAAAAACAAAAATATTTGTCTTTGTCATCAAATTTCTCTTCATAGAAACCAAAACCAAACCATTTTCTGATCAGCTCTGCTCTGAATAATTTTGACCCAATTCTGCTTTCACATCATCTAAATCATGAAGGCATCAACTGATATCAGGGTGCCAGATTCTGACCTCGAAAACAGCTTTGATGGCAATAAGACAAATTCTGATCACACCA
Source organism: Cuora mccordi (assembly GCA_003846335.1). Lineage (NCBI taxonomy): Eukaryota > Metazoa > Chordata > Testudines > Geoemydidae > Cuora > Cuora mccordi. Next base: position 124,717 of record ML123533.1, read on the forward strand.
GTGTTCCTCCAAGCTAACTCCACAGAAATAAATGAAATTGCTCCAGTCAAATTACAATGGCGTAAAATTGGTGTAAGTGAGGGTAGAATCACACCTTGGATTTTCAAAGGAGCCTGAGGGAGTAACTCATCTAACTCACATTGAATGACAATGATATTTAGGGGCCTTGACTAGAACTGGGGAAATAACTGATTTTTTGGTTTGGCCAAGCAAATTGGTTATCTTGCTCTCAGTCTCTCCTACTGAGATTGTTCCGCTTTGGATAAAAAATTAAATGGACATTGGGCCAAAAAGAGAGAATAACTCTTTAGTCTAGTGATCAAGGGACCCATCTGAATCAGTCATAGAGAAGATCTACATCTCCTGCCTCCTGGGTGAGTGCCTTAATCACCAAGTTATTGAGTCATTCTGGGAATGGTGTGTGGATTTGAGTGGGTGGTGAAAGAGGGATGGGTGCTGAGTTGAGGGGCTATATGTGTTTGGGTTTATTGTGTGTGCTGGTTGTTGTGTGGGTGGTTTGGAAGTACTTTGGTACATGGGCCAAGTAATCCACCATCTGTCCAATCTCCCTCATACAACCAATGAAATTGTTGCATGCAAATTATTTGCAGAGTAAGGGAGGTGATTGGTTGAGTTACCTCTAATATTGACCTAGGATTCTTGGCATGGCATAGATACATGTCTTGTTGTTGCAAAGGGTGTAATTTGTAAAGTCAAAATGGTTGAGAACTTAAAAATTGGATCGTAACAGATCACGAATCCTACTGATGATTGATTCTGGTGAGATTCTGAACAAAAGGAGTTCTCAACCATGCTCATAGCTACTTTGATTCCATAAAACTTCATTTCAATTGGCCTAAACCAAATATTTTGGGCATTTTGCATTTTGATCCACAGGGAGGAAAAAAACAATTGTTTTGTTTTGTTCCAATTTGTAATGAAAAAAAAAAGTTAGCCTTCCCCATGGAATGGAAATAGCCAGTTTTGACCATGTTTACATATTATCACAATAAATTGACCAGTAAAGAGATTTTAAAACATATTCAGAACTAACACTGCAAAAATAAATCAATAAAATAAACAACAACAACAAAAAATATTGACAGTCAAGTCCCCTATAAAATAATGATGAAACAGCAAATGACACTCATCAAATGGGAAGACAGAAGATTTTGGAAATGGGCAGATTATTGCATCTGGAATTTTCAAAATGTTCTATGGGAGGTGCCCAACTCACATTCAAAGACGTTTGAGTGCCTGTCCAATTTAGTCCCATTTACAAAAGGGTTAGGCTGATCCTATGCCCATGGATATCAATGAGAGTTAGTCACCAGACCTGATTAGGTGCTTTTGAAAATACCTGTGATGACCTGACCTTTAGGCATTTTTGAAAATTTTACCTTTAGTTTCTCAGTGCCTCAGTTTCCCATCTGTGAAATGGCATTAAGAGCAATTCCCTACCTCACAGAATGTTGTGACAATGATTATGTTAAAGGGCTTGTCTTCACTGCAATAGTTAGCTTGGATTAGTGCACTCAGGTTATTCCACTCAAACTAGCCTAGCCGGCTTTGGATTGCAATGTACAGTTACCCTCACTGGAGCTAGTCTAGCTCGAGAGAGGGTATGTCTACACTGCAGTCTGAGGTGTTACTGAAGGATCGTTTGACCCAGCCGCACTAGCACAGCTAAAAACAGCAATATAGATGTGGTTGCACGGGCTTCAGTGCAGGCTGTACAAGCACTCTGGGAACCCTGGAATATACTTTAGCTAGCTCAAGCTGCTGCATCTACACTGCTGTTTATTTATTTTTAAAACTTTTTATTAAGGCAAAGTTACAATACATTGCATATTATTATTCAGAGTCAGTAATACATTATGGATTACTTTTACTCAAAAAACTTGGATGAAGACTCTGGCTTGCTGACTGAGGAGCCCTCTGGGTACACTAAAAAGGGAGACCAAAAATCTAACTACCTATCGCTCATTGCCACCTCTCTTTTGTATGTGAAAGCATTTCCATTACAAGGACAGTCAATATTGTGGAGGACATGAGGGTAAGTGGGCAATATCGGGTGCTAAAAAGGGGGTTCTTCTCCCCTGCCCTTCAGATGAGTCCAAGCCCCAATCTAGCCCTAAATTTTGCATCAAGATGCATCAATTTTGGAATTGCTTTGCGTCATTCAAGGGGAAAGGTTAACTTTCACCTGAACAAAACTGCAAACATCACTAGAGCTAGAATCATGGAATCATAGACCCATAGGGTTGGATGGGACCACAAAGGTCATCTCGTCCAACCCCCTTTCAAGATGCAGGATTTATTATGTCTAAACCATCCAAGACTGATGGCTGTCCAGCCTCCTTTTGAAAACTCCAGTGAAGGAACTTCCATAACCTCCCTAGGCAGTCTATTCCATTGTCCTACTGTTCTTACAGTTAGGAAGTTTTTTCCTGAGATTTAATCTAGATCTGCTATGCTGTAGTTTGAACCCATTGCCTCTTGTCCTGCCCTCTGCGGCAAGAGAACAACTTTTCTCCATCTTTTTTTATGGCAGCCTTTCAAGTATTTGAAGATCACTATCATGTGCCCCCTTAATCTCCTCTTTTCCAAACTAAACATATCCAGTTCCTTCAGCCTTTGCTCATATGGCTGCATTCCATGCCTTTGATCATCTTTGTCGCTCGCCTCTGGATCCTTTCCAGTTTCTCTACAGCCTTTCTATTCAGCGGTGACCAAAACTGGACACAGTACTCCAGCTGAGGCCTAACCAACGCCAAGTAGAGCAGTACTATCACCTCCCATGACTTGCATGCTATGCCTCTGTTAATGCAACCCAAAATTGCCTTTGATTTTTTTTTTGCAATAGTATCACATTTTTTACTCAACTCCACCACAACTCCAAGATCCTTCTCAGCAGTGCTGCTGCCAAGCCATTTATCCCCCATTGTGCACAAAATTTTCCACTTAAGGTGTGGTCTACTCTTAAAAGTTAGGCTGACATAGCTACAGTGCTCAGGGGTTTGAATTTTTCATACCCCTGAGTGCCATATTTAAACTGGCCTAATCCCTGGTGTAGATCCAACTAGGTCGATGGAAGAATGCTTCCATTAACCTAGCTACTGTTGCTTCTGGAGGTGGTGTTCCTACAACAATGGAAAAAACCCTTCCATCACTGTAAGATGCATCTACAATATACTACAGGGTTATGACAGCATAGCTTTGGAGGCATAACTCTGCTTTTACGATACTCATAGTGTAGACAGGGCCTAAGTGTTATTTTGAAGCAACATTGCATTTAAAATAAACAATATTTAGCAAAATAAACAAATCAATTTCTGTAGACCCTTTTTTATTATTATTGTTTTGTAGGAGGGAGGGATTGTAGAAAAAAAACACAAAATACCCAAAATCAAAAATATCATTTTGCAACTATTTCCATTCATCACTCCTAGATTTGGGGGCTGGAGGGAGAAACAATAAAACCCAAACAGAAAAAGAAAAGAAAATCTGAAGCTTTGGCAGGCTTTCCCTAACACCAAACCATCACTACTGTGTCATAATGAGATGAGACAATCTTGAATATCGAGCTCTTTGAGTTTTGTGATTTTTTTTCTGATTGAAAAATGAAACAAATGGAAATTTTTTCATGTTGAACATTTTTATCTTTCCACCCCTCCACCCCATTTTGATCATTTTTTCCTCTCATGCTCCTCTTTTCTACTTTCCCCATTTTGCCACTTAAAAAAGGGGAAAGGAACTTATAATTGGAAAGAAACATTCCATTTCAAAATCTGAATTTTTTTTGTTTTTCAGATTTCAATTTTTTTCTTTGAAAAAATGCAAAATTTCTAAGAAAACCAGCATATGCCAGGTAGGTAAGAATCAGTCTCATCGTGACAAGTTAATGTAGTTTTAAGGAAACTACTGTCAAAAGACAGCAGCATGGGAAGGAACTCACATGATTTCAGGAGTCTTCTGTATTCTAGCTGTATCCCAAAATTGAATAGCTCTCCTGTCTTGGCTACTGGGAACTGTAAGTGAAGGAGACAGACAGTCTTGTTTCCTCGAATAAATCAATATTTGGGCCAGATTCTTCTCCGCTTGAAATCAAGTTTCCCATTGATTTAAATGGAAGCAGTTTCCTACTGTTTCTTTTTAGAAAATATGTTTTAAAAATAAAGTATCCTAAGCTTGATTCTAATCTTACTTTCATGGGTGCAGAGAGACAAGGTGGATGAGGTAATATCTTGTATTGGATCCACTTCTATTGGTGAGATAGACATGTTTTTGAGGTTACACTGAGCTATTCTTCAGGTCCAGGAACCTTCCTGAGGCCTGATCTACACTACAGAGTTAGGCTGATGTAAGGCAGCTCACATTGACCTAACTCTGCAAGCGTCTACACTAAAATGTAGCTCCCACCTATGTAACTTGCCCACTCACTGACTGCGTGAGAGGCATAGTGCTTAGGTTGATGTAGTTAGGTCAATTCACCGCCCATGTAAACACTGTGTTGCTTATATTGACTGTTGCTGCCTTTCAGAAGTAGTCCCACAATGCCCCACACTGACAGTTAAATCACTGCAAGCACTCCTGGTGAGGATGTGCACCACCAACAAAAGGAGCATAGTGTGAACATGCAAAAGCGATTTAATTACTGCAGTGGCTGTATGTCGACGTAACTTAGGTCGACTTAATTTTCTAATGTAGACATGCCCTCAGAATGTCACTGCTAAACAGAAGATGGAACAGATTGTTTAGCATAAGTAATTAACACGTATTTCCAGAGACCATTCAAGGTGAGTTGCCCGTTAACACCCCTCCAATCATAGGGAGGAAAGAACGGGGGAAAGCAACTGTGAGGGAGGGTTGTTAGTGGATTATAGATTGTTGTAATAAGCCATAAATCCAGTGTCTCTCTTCAGTCCATTATTTTTATTGTCTAGCAAAGTTATGAAGTTAAGCTCCCAGGCTCATCTTTGCACGTGTTGTGCAGGTTTCCTTTGAGAATGAGGCCTGATATATTAGATATAGAGTGATTGCTTTGTGAAAAGTGTTCAGCCACAAGTTTTTCCTAGTGTTTTTCATCTGTAGACCTCAATGCAATTTAAATAGAGCAATGAGTAACATGATCTCCATTTTCAGATAGTGAAATTGGGCCAAAAAGAGTTGGAATCACTAGCTCACTATCACGCCAACCAGTGAATGACATGAGTATAGATCTTGAGAGTCCTGACTCTCATTGCCACACCTCATTACCTGTGAGTGAACACTTTTCACAAAATGATCACTCTATGTCTGATCTACCAGTTCTCATCCTCAAAGGAAACCTGCACAACACTTTCAACAGACGAGCCTGGGAGCTTAAATTCATTACTCCACTAGACCCTAAAAATCATGTACTGAACAGAGACACTGGATTTATGGCTTATTACAACAATCTGTAACCCACTAACCTCCTTTTTTTGTCCTACAATTGCAGAGGTATTAATGGGCCACTCTACCATGAATGGTACTTTATAATATGTGTTACCTACTTATGCTAAACAAGCTGTTGCACCCTGTATTTAGCTGTGATACTGAGTAAGTTTCCCAGACCTGAAGAAGAACTCTGTGTGGCTTGAAGCTTGTCTCCCTCACCAACAGAAGTTGGTCAAATAAAATATATTACTTCACCTACCTTGTCTCTCTAAAATCCTGGGATCAACATGGCTACATTTCATGGGAGCAGATGGTCAGATGCCATGGAGAGGAGAGGAGAAAAGAAAAAGAAGAAATCAGGAGTATTTCCACGGAACACAGTCAAATTAGTCTGGTGTAAACACAGTGTACTTACACTCTGGCCCAAATCCCCAGCTGGGGTTCATCAGAGAAGGTCCATTGATATCAATGGGCCAGATCTACAGGTAGTATGAAATGGCATAGCTCCACTGAAGATGTACATCCGCTGAGAATCTGCCTCCCTTTGCCATTAGTAGGGTCTCTTTGGCATGAATTGTCATTTAATCCTAACTCTATGAAAACATCTCACCCAGCCTTCTCTGTACATTAAGAACAAAACCCATCTGGTTCTCTTTGTGGGTGCCTCTCTGGAACCCAGAATCATCCAGCCTCCTCTGCATAAACGGCATCAATTAATTAGGTATGAGGGTTACCAATTTATATTGCTACAATCGAGCACCCAAGGGAGTTAATTGCAAAGGGCTCAGTCATGCACTCCTAACTCAAGCGGCACTCCTCTTTATGTGCATGGAGGAGATAAACTTTTGCCTAGTGCTTTTCATCCATAGACCCCAATGCAATTTAAGTAGAGAGATGAGAAGCATGATCTCCATTTCACAGATGGTGAAATTAGGCCAATAAGAGTTGAAATCACTAGCTCAAGCAACTGAGCCAGTGAATTATGTGGGAATAGATTGTAAGGGGCCTGATTCCCATCGCCAGGCCTTGTGCATCGCATCATGCTACTTTCACCTTCCAAAGACTCGCTCACAATATTTGTGGGTGGTTCTGGGGCCACTTTGCCCAGTTTGTTGACATTCACCTAAACAGACCAGAGCAGAGCAGGTGATTCCATGCTCAGTGTCGGAGGACTGGAAGATGATCACCTGGCTGGAGGTCTCAAGTGCATGAATAAAGAATATTCACGCAGGTGTTTAAAATATGATTTTCCTTTCCAGCGTAAACAAGGAACAACTGCAGTGAAATAAGTGGAGTTCTGTTCATTACACCACACCACAAGGTAGGCTGTTGGTGGCAGGGATTAAACGTGGTGTTACAAACTGGCCCAGTACTCCACTGGGCAGTCACCAGTCTGTTGAGAGTAGACCCCATCCCTGGGCCCCAGTGCTTCCATGCTAGCTGGGTCTGGATACAGTCCAGTCACTGTTTCTGTTCAGGATACACGCCTGGGCTCAGACTCTTCCAGTGATGCCCACTGTCCTAGACCCCAAAACCTGTGCCATACACCTCCTCAAAGTCATTTACATATGCTCCCCCAGAGATCCACCTAGGCTGTGGACCCTCAGGACCTCCACTTTGATGCCTTTGGATATAGTATGGCTGGAAAGCAAGGAACACAGGCTTAGCAGAGAAATTTCTTAGCCTACTAAAGCACTTGAAAGTGATAGACCTTTAAAAAAATAACAAAAGCCCTGAGATGCCCGCTCCCATAGTCTGACCTTACCCCTTCTGTGAGTCTGAGGCTCAACAGCACTTCAACCCAGACAGAGTCCATCAGCATCTTGCCCTCTTTCTCCTGCAAGCCTTCCTTAAATAGGGCCGTGGTCAGCCCCCCTGCACAGAGAAGAACCCTGCCATTAATTTGTCATGTCTACCCCACCTGTAGACCCTTGTGTGGACAAATCAGTGTCCCAGGGGTATAGGCCAGCAGCTGAAAGACAGTCAGGGTTGATGGCCCCAGATTGCAGTCTTGGTGGCTTCTCAGTGAGCATCCTTCATTGAAGTTTCAAGCACTTTTCCTGGGCAGGGCAGAGACAGCCAGAAAGCAGCTAATAAGGAAATACAATCAAGGAATCTTCACTGGACAAAATCAATTCCCAGTTTCACTCCTGGGAAGTCAGTGGAGTTACCCCAGTGGAGAGTCTGGTCCTGCTTGTTCCAAGAACCCCTCTATTTCCTCTCCCTAAAATGTCAATAATTAAACTGAATAAATAATGAAATCTGTTTAGTTGTTTATCTGAGACACAAATTATAGAGTCATAGAAATGTAGAATGGGAAGGGACCTCAACAGGTCCTCTAGTCCAGTCTCCTGCACTCAAGGCAGGACTAAGTAATAACTAGACCATCCCTGAAAGGTGTTTGTCTAACCTGTTCCACAGCCTCCCTAGGCAATTTGTTTCAGTGCTTAACTGCCCTGATAGGAAGTTTTTCCTAAAGTCCAACATAAACTTCCCTTGCTGAAATTCAAGCCCATTGCTTCTTGTCCTATCCTCAGAGGTTAAGAAGAACAATGTTTCACCCTTCACCTTTATTATGCTGTATGACTGAAATATGACCATATATATCATTGGTATTGCCACTGTTAGACTATTGCAACAAATCTTGTACAAAGTATATCATGTAAGATGTTGATGGAAAAGTTATGATTTGCTAAAGATGATTATCCTGTTTATATGCATGTACCACTTTTGTATCTGAAGTTATGAATATTGGCTATATACTTGGATCCCAAATGTCTTTGTTCCTAGGGTAACGCCCACCAGGTAAAATCCACATTGAAGCCAGACAGCTTTGTGTTGATCGCCCATCAAAGGAAATTAACTCTCACAATGGGCCAAAGAAGAAACTCATTTCTCCTGGATGGCTCTTCCTGCAGACGCCTAAGCTTCCAAGTGGCCAATGGATACCCACCGTGAGTCAGCAATCCATGTAAGGGCAGGTGACTTGCTCATGTGGACCTGGACTTCATCTTGTGCCAGTAAATTTCCACAAACCATGCGGTGAGCTTTGTTTTCGGACAGTAAAATTCCAAGCACTTGGCAGAGGGTATAAAAAACCCTTGAATCATCTCCATGTTGCCTCTTTTCTGCTCTGATTTTCTGGACTGTGGATTTACAGATAAAAGGATCATTTGAATTCTGAACTGAGGACCTTCCAATCTATTAGAAGTTACCAGAGACTTTACAAGCCAGCGGTCTATAACATCACTGCTACAAACCTGATACGAGAACTTTGCAATTACCATATGTATATGATCTATTAAGTATTTTAACTCTCTTCATCTTTTCTTTATTAAGAAACCTTTAGATTGTCGTTACTAAAGGATAGGCAGCAGCATGATTATTGGGTAATATCTGAGTTATATATTTACCTGGCTATTGTGGCTGATCTCTTGAGCTCAGAAGAATCCTTTGTTTGATTAAATTAGTTTTCAATAACCACTCATCATAAAGTCTAGTGTCTGGGTGGTGAAATAAGGGCTGGAATGCCTAAGGAGACTGCCTTTTTTTTACTTTTTGTTTACCAGTGTAGTGATACAGAAGTTCACTTTTGTTACTGGGTTGGTATAATCTAAAGATAGAATAACCCCCAGTTTGGGGTGAGTCTGCCCTATTTCTCAGCAGTGTGTCCAGAATCTGGTATTCTCAGCTGTGACCCACTGAGGCATGGTGACAACCTTGTAACAACCTTTTTATGTATTTGAAAACTTCTCTTCACCAGACTAAACAAACCCATTTTTTCCCAATCTTTCATCATAGGTCATGTTTTCTAGATATTTAATGAGTTTTGTTTCTCTCCTGTGAACTTTCGACAATTTATCCACATCTTACTGACTTAAGAGGATGTCCCAGCTTCATAGTGGCCCTCAGAAGTTAAGAACTGTGAAAGGTCATTTTCAAAGTTTACTCTTAACTCTGCCCCCTTGTTTGTTATCATGGCACAGTTTGTGATGAAATGACCTCTTTCTTTTTCCAAAATATTGCAATGGAACTGTGTGAATAGAGAAAACTCAGGTATATTAACCAAGCGCAAGAGTCACAAAATGATGTAATCACTGTGACAGATCCAAACCAGTGGGGTACAGGAGTCTGGTCATATTTGGCATCCAGGAAGTGGGCGGGCGAAGCCCGCCCACTGCTAAAAGACCTCCCCCCAGCCTAAGGGGAGGATCCACAGGTCTGTGATACCAACTGAGTACGGGGGACAACAAATGAAAAAAAACAGGATCGGGAGTGAGGTCATAGGGCTAAATGAAGGGAACCTGATGGGGACACCGAGCAGAGAACCCCGGACAATGCCCACTGCTCCTCAAAGGCGTCAAGGGAACCAGTGGACGCCGCCCAGAGGAACTCTGCCCGGATGCGTGAACGGACGAAGGAGCGGAAATAGGCCCCACAGTCGCAGGAAATCCCGTCAGCCAACCACCTCTCCCTGGTTTTATAGATGGCCAGTTTGGCCAGGGCCAAGAGGAGGTTGACAAGGAGATCCCGCGACTTTGTGGGGCCACGGATGGGGCGTGTATAGATAAACAGGTGAGGGGAAAAGTGCAACCAAAAACATAAGAGGAGAGCCAAGAGGAGCCGGAACAGGGGCTGCAACCTGGCACACTCTAAATAAACATGCGCCAGGGTCTCCTTCACGCCGCAAAAGGGGCAGGTGTTGGGGACAAGGGTAAACCGCGCCAAGTACACACCCGTGCTCACGGCCCCGTGAAGGAGCCACCAACTGACATCCCCGGCGGGCCTCGGGACCAGGGCAGAATACAGGCTGGCCCACCGGGGATCCTCACGCTCGAGAGGAGGCAGGAGGTCCCGCCATTTCGTATCGGGGCGGGACGCGAGGGTGAGGTAGTAAAGAGTGTGGAGCATGAGCGTGTAGAGATGTTTTCTTGGTGCGGTCTGGAACAGAACCGGCTGCAGATCGGGCAGCCGGCTAGCAGTGAATGAGCGAGGGGGTCGATTGGGTCCACGGGGCAGGGGCCCGATAAAAAGGTCCATGGGGCCCGGGGTGGAAGGTGGGCGGGGCGTGCCCTCTCGCAGGACCCGGTCGAGGTAGGCCCGAGCAGCGGGCAGTAAAGCGGCCTTCACCTCCTGAAGTACGCGCTGGGGAGTACGAGGGCTGGAGAGCCCCATGCGCTGAGCGAGCGTCAGGGGATCCAGCCAGTCTCCCCGGTCGTAGTCCAGGAGGTCTCCGACCCTGGTGACTCCTGCCAAGACCAACCTCTGGCGCACCGCGGGGGACTCCGCCACCTGCACACCGAGCTGGGGGTTGTGTAGCAGGGGCTCCGCGAGGAGATCAACCCCCACGGTGGCCACCACGGACCTGGTTGTTGAAAAGAGCTTCCAGGTCCGGAGGAGGTCTTGGTAGAAGACCGGCAGCCCGGAGAGGTCTCGCGGAAGACCTCTCGGATGGAGATAAAAGAGCTGCTGGTCGTATCGGAGCCCTCGGAAGCGGCGGAGGAAGGCGTGCGCCAATACGCTCCACGCCGGACTACCCGCACCATACAGGAGCCTCTGCAGGGCCTGGAGGCGGAAGACGCGGACCTGAGTGCGCAGGCACTTCAGGCCCTGCCCCCCCTCCTCCAGGGGCAGGTGCAGGACCCCTGCAGAGACCCAGTGCGTTCCTGGCCAGAAGAACTCCAGAACCGCCGTCCGGAGGCTGGCCAGGAAATCCGGGGCTGGGACCAGGGTGTTGAGCCGGTACCAGAGCATGGACAGGACTAATTGATTCAGCACCAGCGCCCTCCCTCGGAGGGAGAGGCACCGGAGTAGTCCTGTCCATTTCCGGAGCCGCGCCCTCACCCTGCCCTCTAAACCATGCCAGTTCTCCAGCGGAGACGGATGCATGGCAGAAAGGTAAACGCCGAGATAGAGCAGCGGACCCGCGCTCCACCGGATGGCCTGAAGCGCGGGTGGGAGGGAGCTCGCCTGCCACCCGTCCCCGACCACCAGGCCAGAGCTCTTGACCCAGTTGACCCGGGCGGAGGAGGCCGCCGAATAAACGGCCTGGCAAGCCTCCACCCGCGCCAAGTCGCCCGGGTCCTGGACCACGAGGAGCACATCGTCGGCGTACGCCGACAGGACCAGCCGCAGCTCCGGCTCCCGGAGCACCAACCCCGTCAGCCTCTGACGGAGGAGACAGAGGAAGGGCTCGATCGCCAGAGCGTACAGCTGACCCGAGAGGGGACACCCCTGCCGTACTCCTCGCCCGAAGCTGACCGGCTTGGTCAGGGTCCAGTTGAGCCTGACCAGACACTCCGCGGAAGCGTACAGCACCTGGAGAAAACCCACAAACTGGGACCCGAAGCCAAACGCTTGCAGAGTGCCCAGGAGATACCCATGGTCCACCCTGTAGAACGCCTTCTCCTGATCCAGGGACAAGAGGGCGAACGACAGACCATCCCTACACCCTAACTCCAGAAGGTCCCGGACCAGATACAAGTTATCAGAGATCGTGCGGCCCAGGACGGTGTAGGTCTGGTCCGGGTGGACCATGTCCGCCAGCACGGACCCTAGCCGAATCGAAATGGCCTTCACAACGATTTTGTAGTCCGTGCTGAGGAGCGAGATGGGACGCCAATTCCGTAAATCGCGGAGGTCCCCCCTCTTCGGCAATAAGGCGAGCACGGCTCGCCTGCACGAAAGAGGGAGGACCCCGCTCCGCAAAGACTCGGCCCAGACGGTGACCAGGTCTGGGCCGAGGACATCCCAGAACACGCGGTAGAACTCCACGGTCAGCCCGTCCATGCCCGGAGATTTATTGGTGGGCATGCGACGGAGGGCTTCCGAGAACTCGGCCAGAGTGAGAGGCAGCTCTAGCCGGTCCCGGTCACCCGCGCTGACCGTCGGGAGTCCGTCCCAGAGCACTTTGCAAGCGTTAGGATCGGTCGGATCCGGGGAGAAAAGAGCCGCGTAGAAGGCCCTGGCCCTCCCGCAGATCTCCGCCAGATCCGTGAGGGGGGTGCCATCCTCCGCCAGGAGGCAGGTGACGTGCTTTTTGGCCCCCCTCCTTTTCTCCAGGGCGTAGAAGAAGTGGGAGCCACGATCCATCTCCCGAAGGAGGCGGATGCGGGATTGAACAAAGGCACCCCGGGCTCGATGATCCTCGAGGGTCCGGAGCTCCTCCCGCTTCTCCCGGCACGCTCCGCAGAGGGATGGATCCTCGGGGCTGGCGGCCAGACGCCTCTCCAGCTTCAAAACCTCCCGTTCCAACTGCTCTATCGCCGCATCTCTCCGTCGGCTGGCGCCCCGGGTGTAGTCGCGGCAGAAGAGCCGGGCGCGCACCTTCCCCAGGTCCCACCATCGCCGCGCCTAGGGAAAGGCGCGTCTCTGCCCTCGCCAGGCCAGCCAGAACTCCCGGAAGGATGCCACGAAGCCCACGTCCTCCAGCAAACCATTATTAAAATGCCAGTAGGCCGGCCCTGGCCTCTCCGCGCAGAGAGAGGCCGTCACGGTGGCAAGGTGGTGATCAGAAAAGGGGGCCGGCCGAACGCTGGAGGAGTGGGCTCGTGAAAGGTGGAAACGTGACAGGTAAATGCGGTCCAGCCGGGAGTGGCGCGACCGATGGGCCTCCACCCTGATGAAGGTGAACGTCGAGACGTCGTCCGGGTGGTGGTCGCGCCAGACATCCACCAGGGAGTGGTGTTCGATGATCTCCCGGAGGACGTCCGCTGCGGCCGGGCACTGCTCGGTCCCCGAGCGGTCCCGTTCCTCGAGGGTGGTGTTAAAGTCCCCGCCCAGGACCAGGCACTCACGAGGATCCAGGGAGCCGAGGAAGGCGGATGCCTGCTGATAAAAACGCAACCTCTCCGGGCCCGATGTCGGGGTGTAGACGTTGACGAGATTAACCACAAGCCCCTCCATGCGGACCCGGAGGTGCAGCAGGCGGCCCGGCACAGCCTCAGCGACCCCCAGCACCTTGGGCCGTAGGTCGGGGGAGAACAGGGTCACCACTCCCGCCGAGCGAACCGAGAGGTGGCTAAAGTAGACCCTGTCCCCCCACTCCAGCCGCCAGCTAGCTTCAGCGGCCGGATCCGTATGGGTCTCCTGCAGGAAAACCACAGAGTACCCCCCGACCCGAAGGAAGGAGAGCACCTGGCTCCTGCGGAGACCCATCCTACAGCCCCGGGCGTTCAAAGTGGCAAAGATGGTCGTCGCCATGAGGAGTGCTGGGGGGGATCCTCGCCGGCAGACATGCCCACGGCCTCCGTCGGGCCACGCAGCAATCCGTGACCAAACCCGTGGGTGAGTAGAGAGTCACGGAAGAGGCAGACCCGCCGGTAGGTCGCGGCGGCCTGCTTCCCGGTCCCCTTACCCTCCCCTATGAGGGCCTTTGCGGCCCGGAGGAGTAGATGGAAATCCCCCCACCACTGGAGCGCAAGTTGGACTTTGTTACGGGAGCCACGGACGTCCTCAAGGAACTCCCGCAGCTCCTCCCTCAGCGCATGGGGGGGCGGGGTAACGGATCGAGAACCGTCCCCCAGCGGGGCCCCCGTCACAGCCCCGTGGCCCACCAAGGCGGGCAGGCAGGGGGCAGACCCTCGACGTGGCGTCCGATGGGCCGACGCCCCGCGGCCCGCCCCGCTCCCCAGTTCAACAGGGGGCGGCGGAAGGAGAGCAGCAGCCCCTGATGGGTCAGAGCAGGGAAAAACAACGAAGGCCGCACCCTGGGGAGTATCCCCAGGGGCGGCAGTGGCATCACGGGAGGTGGAGGGGACAAGGGTAGGGCAAGGGGTCGATTGGCCCACACCCAAGAGGGACACCCCCTGGGAATCGGGTCCGGGCAGCGGAGCACCGGCCGTCGCCTCAATGGGTTCGGCGGCCGTCAGTGAGGTGCCACCTGCAGACGGACTGATGGAAGACCCCGGGGAAAGGAACCCAGGGACAGGGGGACTGAGGTTAGGTCACTCAGATCGAGGCCCTCTGGCAAAAGGTCGTCCTCCCCCTGTACAACCGGGGTCAGACCCAGGGCCTCGATCTCCTCATAGATGGAGGGGAGATCGTCGTCCGCCACCCCAGGGTCCTCCCCGCCAGCACCCAAAGCGACGCCCACCTCAGCGCTCGCAGGGGGTGCGGATGGCAAGCGGGCAAGAGGGGCTCCCTCGGGGGCGTTCTTGGGAAGGGACCCCGGAGGAGGGGCAGTATCACCGTCCGGTGCTGCCACGTCGTGCCCAGCCAGCACCACAAAACGGGCGTCGTCAGGGGGCAAAGCGGAAGGCTCGTCATCAGAGACCCCCTTCCTGCTCTTCCGGGGGGCCTCCGAATCCGAAAGATGTAATGGGACCGGAGCCTTCCGCTTGCCCCGCTTCCCCTGCACTAAGGACCAGCCCTCCATGGCATCATCCGGGGGCTGGCTAACAGGGGTCAGGTCTGGGGGCAAGGGCAGCGGCTTAGGGACTCGGGGAGGCAACGGAGGGGCAACAGGAACAAGGGAGGAGTCTCCCAGGGGCGGGCCCTCTCCCACGCCCGGCGTTATCTCCGCCGCACCCTCCTCCACAGCGGTGGACTGAGAAGGAGGAGGGGCAGCTTCAGGTGCTGGGCAGCCAGGGGCACTGGCGGTGACGGGGCCGGCGCCATACCGGGGCTCGGGGATCCCGGACGCTCCTCCGTGCCGGGCCAAGGGGCAGTCCCTCCGGACGTGCCCCATCGCCCGGCAGAGGTAGCACCGGGCCTCCCCTGTTGAATAATGCACTCGGTAGCGGGCTCCCTGGTAGGGGACCACAAAGGACCCCTCGAGCGCCTCTCCGTCACGTGCCGCCGGCGGCAGTTGAAGCTGCACTTGGCGGCGGAACGAGAGGACGTGACGGAGGGCGGGGTCCTTGCAGCCCAACGGGAGAGGGCTGATGACAGAAATAGGGCGCCCCAGGGCAGAAAGGGCGGGCAGCAGGGCGGCATTGGGCAGGAAGGGAGGGACGGAGGTCAGGACCAAGCGGACCCCCAGGTCTTCCAAGGGCTCCAGGGGCACAAACACGGCCCCCACCGCCAGACCCGTCTCTACCGCTTCCTGGGCGGCGGCCTCCGATGCCAGGAAGAAGACCACCTTCCCGTACATTTTGGAGGCCGCCACAATGGCCGTGGGCCCCACTACCCTCGCCAACGCCCTCACATAGGTTTCGACGTGGGGCGAGGCGGGCACCAGGAGGCAACGGACGCCGTGCTTCCTAGTCAAGGTGGGGAAGGGGCCCCGGCCGCTAGAGATGGTAGTGGAAGCAGCAGGCGGAGGAGTAGCGGCAGGCGGGGGGGCCGCCGCCACCTGGGCATATGCCCTGGGGGCCGGGGGAGGGACACCTGCGGAGCTGGTAGAGGGAACAGCGGGGAGGGATGCCGCGGCCGGTAGCGGGACCACGGCAGCGGGGGTAGTCCCCGCCATGGAGGGCCTGGTCTTTTTAGCTGGGCCCTTACCCTTCTTCCCACCCCGACCTTTCCGACCGGCTGGGGGGGCTCCCTCCGAATCGGAAGGGGCGAAGGACGTGGCAGCAGCGGACGTCTCCCCGACACTCGCCGTTGCCGGTGCCCCAGCGGGGGCAGTGGCAGGTAAACCGGCAGCGGCGGTCGAGGTAGAGGCTTGGGGATTGGACACGGGGGTTCCGGGAGGAGGGGCGGTGGGAGCATCGCGAGGGGTCTCCCCCGCCGCGTCCCCCGCCATAACGAGAGCGGGAAGGGGGACAAACAGCGAGGGGAGGGGAGGGAAAGGAGGCGACCACCCCTCCCCGCTAGGCTGCAGGCAGGGGAGGAGGGTGCCAGAAAGGGAAGGCTAAAGGGGCGTGGGGAGCAATCGAGGACCCGGGGGTGGGAGGGTAGCAGGTCACCGACCCAGAGGGGAATTCCGGCTCCTCTAGTTGCACTAGGAGATCAGGGGGGCTAACAGCATAGGGGGGTGCAGTGAACAAGGGCAAACTCAAACGGGGGAAGGGCACAAGCGCATGGAAGGGGGCATGGGTGCACGAGGGAGGGGGCCAATGAGGGCTGGGGGATCACGGGGGGGGGAAGTTGAGCTAGGAGCGGGGTAGAGGAACCACGGGGCTAGCGGCAGGGCTGGGGCAGGACAATCAGGGCCACAGAGGGAAATGGGTGGGGCAGACAAATGTGGCAAAGGAGAGGGGGCCAGGCCAAGGGGGTGGGGGTGGGGGGTGCGCCCACGGGCACTTGTGCAAAAAGTCAATGCAGCTGGCTGCTGCTGCAGGCCCAAATGGTGGAGGTGGGCGTGGCAAGCCAGGTGAGCAGCTCAGTCCCAGAGGCAGGAGAATGAGGCAGATGGAAAACAGCCAGCGGGGGTGGTGGAGGGGGCAACGACGGTGGTGGGGGCGAAGGGGGACACAGATGGACCGGGGGCAGGCTCCACGCCACACCCCCAGTGTCCCAACAGACACAGTCCAAGCCCCCACCACAAGAGCACAGTCCGAAAAATACTCAGTCCTTAGGTGCCCCCTCCACGGTGGCCTTCAGAGTCTCTACGAGGTCCTCCAGCAGCAGGCAGCACTCTCCTTCTCCTCGGGGCTCCAGCAGCTCCCCAGCAGCTAACACAGCAGCTCCAGCAGCTCCAGGTGGTGGTCTGGTGGCTAGGCAGGAGGGACCCCGCTCAGAAGATGGTGGTGGCGGCTTCCTCAGCAACAAGGCCTGGAGCTGGGGTCCCTCACTCCCCTCCTCTGGGGAGCGGGCCAGCAGCCTCCCCCCCCCCCAAGGGGCTGTAGGTGGAGTAACAGCAGCAACTGAGGGTGGGGGGGGAATCCACTAGCCAGCCAGGAAGCAGGTAGCAGAAAAAAGGGGTGGGTGGTGGTGTCTAGCCCAGCCAGGGGAGCAGCTGGAGCAGTAACAGCAGCAGCGAGGGCCCAGCAGGAACAGCAACAGCAACAGCAACAGCAGCAGCAGCCCTCTCCCTCCTACCCTCTACAGCAGAGGAGTCGAAGGGAGGTCTTCCGGCCGCCGGAGAAAGAGGTTTCTGTTCCCTGAGTGACCAGAGCAGGGGCTGCACTAGAGTAATCAGGAACCTGCTAGAACCAATTAAGGCAGACAGGCTGATTAGAACACCTGCAGGCAATCAAGGCAGGCTAATCAGGGCACCTGGGTTTAAAAAGGAGCTCACTCCAGTCAGGCGAGGGGGAGTGAGAGGAGAGGAAGTGTGTGTGAGGAGCTGGGAGCAAGAGGCGCAAGGAGCTGGGAGTGAGAGGGTGTGCTGCTGGAGGACTGAGGAGTACAAGCGTTATCAGACACCAGGAGGAAGGTCCTGTGGTGAGGATAAAGAAGGTTTTTGGAGGAGGCCATGGAGAAGTAGCCTGGGAGTTGTAGCTGTCATGCAGCTGTTACAGGAGGCACTATAGACAGCTGCAATCCACTGCGCCCTGGGCTGGAACCCGGAGTAGAGGGTGGGCCCGGGTTCCCCCCAAGCCTCCCAACTCCTGATCAGACACAGGAGAAGTTGACCCAGACTGTGGGGAAGATCACTGAGGTGAGCAAATCTGCCAATAAGCACAAGACCCACCAAGGTAGGGGAGGAACTATGTCACATCACCTAACTACCACTTTACATACCTAAATCCCAGAATCAGACCTCACTGATATTCACAAAATCCCCGCACAGATGTTCCTGAATGCTATAGGTGCCTAAACTCTGTCAGCACCTAAATTTTTGAACAAGAGTTGATGTGTAGAGTACATATGATTCCTTTGATATGACCAGTTGGCTAATCCCGATGAAAATCAAGTAGCAAGGCTGAGTGAATAGTTTGTATTAACTTGTTTATTCAGTAGATGTCACCTCTTTTCTGTGTGTGAATTGTTCATGAATAAATAATGATCTTTTCAATTGTGTTTGCTATTCCATGTTATTCTCTGTTGGGTAAAATTGTGCATTAAGAGACAGACTTTCGAAAAGGCTCTGAATCCACAATTAAGGCCTTATATTCAGAAGAACCCAGCTCCCACTTAAGCATCAGAATTAGTGAACAAACTTTCAAAAGTTTCAAAAGGGTTAGAAAATCAGTGCTGCAACAGCAGAAATGTCAACTCATGAAACTTTATCATGCATCTTTTTGGTATTTGTTTACGGTAAAGCTGCAGGTCCGAGAGTCATACAATTATGTTAGAACCTCACCAGGGAGTTGGGAGACAACCAATTCATATCCCCTCTCTGTGCAATATAGAGAAGGGTCGTGACCAGGGGTCTCCTGCCTCGCAGGTGCATGCTCTAACCATTGGGCTGTAAAGTCACTCTGGCTTTTGGTTGAGTCGAATGAATATTTAATTATTTATACACAGCTTCAGCAGTAGAGGTTGAGAGACATCCGCATCAGAAGATCCCATAGCCCAGTAGTTAGGATACACACTTCCCTGGCTCAGTTACCTAGACGGTGTATCTCCATTTGCAATTAGAGCTGCTAGTCTATATAATCCTTCTGTTTGGCTTGGCCTGATCTAGTCTGCTCTTTTCCTAGACCTGGAGCACTTGCCCCATTACCCTGCTAATTCACCGGCCTGCTGGACTCTGCAGTCTGATGAGCCCTGACTCTCTGAAAAGGACCTACTGATCAGCAGGTACTCTCCAGGCTGTTTAGTCCATTTTGAATGAGCTCCAAATCTGGGAGGTCATGCCTTCATGATTCTCTCAAGAGAGCTCTGTGGAACTTCCCTTTTGACTGATGTGAGCAAGCTACGAATATGCATCATTCACCAAACCTCTCTCCTGCTTCTTATTCAATTTTATCTTTGCTTTTCCGGTTGGTGCAAAATGCTATCCCCTAGTAGCAATGTCTTACGATGGGTATTTAGCCACTGCATTACACAGCCATTATGAATTGTTAGCTTTGCATACTGCTGTCTGCTGGGGCTTGGAGAACTGGACTTCTGGGGGGCACCATTGTGATAATTTTCATGTCACAGTTGATTTTTTGTGGTCCCAACAAAATTAACTATTGCTTCAGTGATTTCACCTCATTGATAAAGCTGCCCTACAGTGTCACCTGTGTGACAGAAATTGTAACAGAAATTGACATGGCATTGTACCAGAAAAGGTCTCATGACCAGGGCCAGCTCCAGGCACCAGCATTCCAAGCTGGTGCTTGGGGCGGCAATCTGCAAGGGGCGGCAGTCCCTGTTGTTTTGCCCCCAAGCAGCGCACTGAATTGGTGCCGCGGACGGCGGGGGCAGTCCGTGTGCCCCTAGGGCAGCAGGCGTGTTTCCGTGGCGACAGCAATTCAGGAACAGTTTCTATGTTTAGCTGTCTGCGGCGGCTTCAGCTAAACATAGAAGCTGCCACCAAATGACTGCATAATGCAGTGGTTGACATATGACTAAATACCAATCATAAGACATTGCTGCTAGAATATAGTATTCTACACCAACCAGAAAAATTAAAGATAAAATTGTGTCATGCAGCTGCTAAGAAAACTGGTCTTGTTCCCAGTCAGAAAACCGGCCAGCATCCTGGGCAGATGGTGGAGGTGTAGCAGGTCTCCAAGCCAGACAAGTTCCCCAGGCAGAAGTAAATGGAGGTGTGAAGGTTCTGCTCAGTCACAACCATATCATAATGTAGATCACTAGAAACAGTAGGAAGAGAAGATCATGTAGTTCAAGGAGATTCCCAAATTCCAAGAGAATGAATTCCCAGACGGTCATTTGATTTCCCCAGTCTTTGATTGACATGGGGTAAACCTAGTAAAAGAAGAACAAACTCTATCATTTTATTTGTAGAAGTTAAACTTAAATATTTATGCAGTAGCCTCTGCTTAATTTCATAATTATCCATGACCCTTCTCGGACACCTGATTTACAAGTGCAATGTTTAGTCCAAGAATTTAAATTTGTGTAACCCCTTTGGGGTCTAGAGATCATGGCCCCTTTAAATCTTTTTCCCAAGGGGGGGGGAGAGTAAGAAAAAGGAGGGAAACTCCAGGGGGCAGGGCTGGAGCTGGAGAGAGAGAGAGGAGAAGCAGCATGGCTGGCCCTGGAGAAGGAAGCAGAGAGAACCTGCCGGAGGCCTGAGGAGGACAAGCCCGATCGGGGACAGCCCAGGACAGGAGCCAGGAGGAGTCCTGTGCCGGGGGGAAATCACCTGAGAAGGACAGGCCGGAGCTGGACCCAGTATCACGGCTGCCCGGAGCTGCCTGGGGCTGTGAGTACTGGGGCTTGTGACTCTGCACTGGGAATAAGGAGGGAGGCTGTTAGATAGTTAAGTGGGGAGGTGGTCGCTCTGTGTGGCTTTGAAGAGAGCGGCAGAAGAGGCACCGGAGGGGTTTGCTGGGGAGAGTTCACTGGCGCCGAAGACGACCAGGAGCACCCAAGACTCACCACCGGACTGGAACTTTGCTCAGGCCTCCTGAACTCTGTGTGCAGACACATTGCTCAGTGTCTGTCCTGTCAGACTGTGCTACCACTGGGTCCGTGGGGCCTTGGTTTTAATGCAGCCCTGTTTTACTGCTCCCCCTATATTTCCCCTTGTTGTTTTTCTCCTCCCAGCCCTCTGTAAATAAATATCTCCCTTTGTGATATCCATTGTACTTTTCCTGTGGGTGTGTGTGTTCACTCTGGGGGGTTTGGAACAGGTGCCCCTGGGGTGGAAGGGATTTCTCCTGCTGCATTCCTGCGCGCGCTGTCTCTTGGCCAGAGCTGCCTGCAGAGCAGACTCAATCTTGGCCATGAGGGCGCTAAAGTTACATTTGGAAGACAGGTGTTTTTCTTTTTTGTTTTGTTTTGTTTTAATTAACCCATGTCTCCAGAGTTACTCTGCTGCAAAGACAGGTCTGACAATTGGTTTATCTCTAAAATTTATGCTCTGGGGATTACTTTGTGGAAGTTCTAGGGCCTGTTTTATATAAGAAGTCAGACTAGATTATCATAATGTTCCCTTCTGGACTTGGAATCTATGACTGTATGAATCTAAGTCAGGGATTCTCAAACTTGGGCCGCGGCTTCTTCAGGGTAAGCCCCTGGTGGGCTGGGCTGGTTTGTTTACCTGCCGCAACTGCAGGTTCAGCCTATCACAGCTCCCACTGGCCACGGTTCACTCCAGACCAATGGCAGCTGTGGGAAGTGGCGTGGGCTGAGGGATGTGCCACAATTGGCCAAAACTGCGGATGTGACAGGTAAACAGACCGGCCTAGCCCGCCAGGGGCTTTCCCAGAAGATGCCGCAGCCCAAGTTTGAGAACCCCTGATCTAGGTGGTATGGGAACAGTGGGGCCTTTTGTGATAATTGGACTTATGAATTTACCCTAATTTTCATATCAACTGTAAAAAGTAAGTGAAAGTTCATAAACTGTTCCAATGACCTGTCATATACAATTGTTCAAAAAGATGTAAGAGGGAGACAGTAAGAGTGAATTAATTTAAACAGAAAGGGTTTTACTGATACCACTCAAGAACTGTTTTAAGATTATAACTGGTAAACAAGAGGAGTAGAGGATGGGAAATCAGTGAACCAACATTGCTGTGTCATAAATTAGGCCTAATTGGTGGACAAAATAACAAGAGGATGGAATGATCTGCCCATGACTTCTTTACGGGGTCCTCAAAATGAACAGATTTGGGGGGAAAAAATAACAGAAGAAGTAGCAGCTGTCTGCCAACAACTACTGCAGCAAGTTTTATCATCATGGCTGCCAACCCCACCATCTCCGGGGATCCCGGACCCTCTTCATCCTGATCCTGAGAGATGTTCCAACCAGACTGGACCCAGATGACACCACCACATCACTGGCCCCAGCTAAATCGCAAACACCACATGGGATGTGAGACTTCATCTCTCCCTGCCCATCTATGTGTCCTTTTTGTTTGCCACCTTTTTTTCTTTTCTTTCCTATCTCTCCTATTCTTTTGTCTTTGGTTTAATAAGAGTTTGGCCAGCAGAAGAAAAATTACTTGTCACTACAAAAGTAATTTTCCCTCTCTTGATATTCACACCTTCTTGTCAACTGTTGAAAATTGGCCACTTCCACCTTAATTGAATTGGCCTCGTTAGCACTGATCCCCCCATTTGGTAAAGCAACTCCCGTCTTTTCATGTGCTATATATATAGCTTACTGTATTTTTCACTCCATTCATCTGATGAAGTGGGTTTTAGCCCATGAAAGCTTATGCCCAAATAAATGTGTTAGTCCCTAAGGTGCCACAAGGACTCCTACTTGTTTTTGCTGATACAGACTAACATGGCTACCACTCTGAAATATATGAACAAAGATGCACCTACCAGTTTAACTACTTACATACCAGCCAAACAATAACCTTTCCTTCTATATAAATCTATCCATTTGTTGAACCAAGATTTTGATTAGTGATTAGTGATTTTGGTGTCTCAAATTGCATACTGACAATATAAGGCACTCAAAATCACGATTCACTTTTACTACCTATCTATCTGACAATTATCACTATGGTATCTGGTCACCTCATCCAGTATCCCATGGCATTTGTCATGTTTTCAGAGACCGACATTCTGCTTAACCCGATGACAAAAAAATTGTCAAAAAATGTTAATATAGCTCCTTAGGCGGCATTCTCCATCCAGTTTTTCTTTCAATAATTATCCAGAGGAGACATTTAAACGTTATGTACGTACGCTGAGATTTTCAAAAGAGCCTATTGGGGTCAGGCATCCAAATCCAATTCAATTTGGGTGCCTAACTAAAACCAGTTTGAAAACAGATATCCAATTAATTGCTCATAATCTGTGACAATGTGATGATATTTTCTTTAGTTGTCTCTCAAAATCCATCAACACTTATTTGATTTTTCCTAGGTAAGACACATGGCAAACACAAAATGGAGAAATCAAATATCTGTCATTGAATTCATACTCCTGGGATTTGGAAATCTTCCTGAGCTGCAGAATCTTCTCTTCCTGCTGTTTTTAGTGGTCTGCATTGTGACTGTGACTGGCAATATCCTCATCGTTGCACTAATTGTGGCTGATCAGCACCTTCACACCCCCCATGTATTTCTTCCTGGATATATTAGCAGAGCTATGTCTTAGGCTCTGTTGTCCCTTTGACTCTGGCACTCAGCTTTGTTGATGGCTACGCTTACTTTTTTTTCTTCCCCACCTTCATCTCTGACCTCATGCATGTTGCCCCAGTGAACCTGCCAAAAAGTCATAGGAATGTGGGACTGGAAGCGCCCTCAAGAAGTCATCAAATCCAGTGCTGCCCTGAGGCAGGACCAAGTAACCCTTGACTATCCCTGAGAGGTGTTTGTCCATCCTGTTATTAAAACCTCCTGTGATGGGTATTCCACAACCTCCTTTGGAAGCCTATTCCAGAGCTTAACTACCCTGAGAGTTAGAAAGTTTTTCCTAATATCTAACCTGAATCTCCCTTGCTGCAGATTAAGACCATTACTTCTCATCCTGCATTCAGTGGACATGGAGAACAATTGATCATGGGCTTCTTTATAACAGCCCTTAACATATCTGAAGACTGTTCTCAGTCTTCTTTTCTCAAGACTAAACATCCCTGTCTTTTTTAATCTTTCCTCACAGGTCAGAGTCTCCAAACCTTTTATCATTTTTGTTGCTGTCCTCTGGAGTCTCTCCAGTTCATCCACATCGTTCTCGTGACCAGAATTGGACAGAGTACTCCAGCTGAGGCATCACCAGTGCCAAGTAGAGCAGGACATTTACCTCCTGTGTCTTACATATGACATCCCCGTTAGTAGACCCCCAGAATGATATTAGACTTTCACAACTGCATCACATTGTTGGCCCATATTCAAATTGTGATCCACTCTAACCCCGGTGTCCTTTTCAGCAGTACTACCACCTAGCCAATTATTCTCAATTTTGTAGGTGTGTATGTGATTTTTCCTCCCTAAGTAAAGTTCTTTGCACATGTTTTTTATTGAATTTTTCTTGTCGATTCCAGACCAATTCTCAAATTTGTCAAGGTTGTTTGGAAATCTAATCCTGTCTTCCAAGTGCTTGCAACCCCTCCCAGCTTGGTGTCATCAGCAGATTTTATATGCATACTCTCCATTCCATTATCCAAGTCATTAATAAAAATATTGAATAGTAGCAAACACAGGAATGACCCCTCCAGGACCCCACTAGATATACCCTCCCAGTTTCAGAAGAAACCATTGATAATTATTCTTTGAGAAAGGTCTTTCAACCAGTTGTGCACCCATCTTACAATAATTTTGTCTAGACCACATTTCCCTTGTTTGCTTATGAGAATATCATGTGGGACGGTGACAAAAGTCTTACTAAAAATCAAGATATATCACATGTACAGCTTCCCCCCATCTACCAGGCCAGTAATTATGGGTCAGGCTCAGCAACTGGTTTCACATGTATCAGGCAGAAGCAATTATCCTATAGAGCATGTATTGGAAGACAGTCAACCTTTGAGAGGAGAAGGATGATGGCATCGTGATCATTGTTCGTACTGTCTGCACAGAAAACAAAGTAATGCCCAAGGTCGGTCATTCCAAATGCTCTTCACTGGTGTCAGGGGAGACCCCATCTTCTCCTGTAAATGATACAAATATGAGATTCATAGGCCAGAAGGGGCCATTGTGATAATCTAATCAGACTTGCAGTATAACACAGTCCAGAGAACTTCCCCAAAACAATGCCTGAAACAAACTTCTTGTTGTTTTAGAAAAACTTCTAATCTGTGCCCTAGTACCTCAAATGTAAAAAGGCAATAATCTTCCTCGACCTCACAGGGCCATTGTGTGGATACAATCGATTATTGTTTGAGAGGTGCTCAGATAGCATGAGGGCACCTACCCAAAGACAGTGCTCTGCATTCCATTGTGTTCCACAATATAGCTCCCAGGCTGGGATGTTTCAGCACTGAGCTGGACACATACAAGAGTTGGATTTTCCAAAAGCCACTAAGCTATTTAAGAGCCTAAGTCCCAATAACTCTAGCAATGAGAGTTATGCTGCTAAATCACTTAGGTGCTTTTGAAAATCCCACCCTAAGGGCCAGATTTCCAACAACCTGGCACCCACAACTGACAACAGATTTTCTGAAAAAGCTCCGTTTCCATTTAGACAATGAAAAGAGCCAGGGTTTCAAAACTGTCCATCAGCCACCAACTCCTGAGTAACACTTAGAGACAGATTTTTGACACAGCTCATTACCCGCCATGCTGAGCTGTTTTGAAAATGTGATCCTTAGCTTGGCCCTTGGCCATCAGCCCTCAGTTTGCTTCATCTAGCTCTTGCTCTCTTCCTCTGCTCTGCCTCTCCATCCTGGTCTGAGAATTCAGGCCTAAATATATAGAATATCCACCCATCCAGCTCTCTCAGCTCTATGGGAAGGAAGAGGAAAGATATATTCATCCTCTCTGCCTGAGTCTGCAGAAAGCCTGACACAATATCTCTGAGAGATGGAGTTGCCCTCAGTATTACCAACACCACAACACTTGATTGAGTCTGCAGAAAGCCAGAGAGGGACAGTTGCCTTGAGTGTAATTGATGCAGCAAGAGCTGCCTGAGTCTTCACAGAGCCTGAGACAGTAGTGGAGGGAACGGCACCATTCATCTTAATGGAGTGTTGGATCTTCTGACATTGGGCAGACCCCACCATCCGCACCTCAGCAGAGGACACTGTGCTGCATTACAAGAGTGTTCTATAAATGAG
Organism: Cuora mccordi; assembly: GCA_003846335.1. Lineage (NCBI taxonomy): Eukaryota > Metazoa > Chordata > Testudines > Geoemydidae > Cuora > Cuora mccordi. The sequence continues at coordinate 150,758 of ML123533.1, forward strand.
AGAGGTCTGTATCTATGTCAATAGTTAATGAATGAGGTGTCAGTAGCTGGCGCTCCTGAATATGAAGCTTTGTAGGAGTGAACAAACTTCTTGTTGTGCATGCACTGCAAATGGCTTCCTCTGTGCAGCTCTTTCCACGCACCTCTTAACAGCCATCACAGCCAAGGGCCTCCAGTTGATTGTAACATGGTGACAGAGTAAACAAGCAACATCCCACTCCCGGCTGCCATGCAAATACAGGGAGAGAAGCCCTGAAGCCACTTCGTGGATGTGAGAGAGAAAGAGAGACCGTGGCATCTCTCTGCCTCTCACCAATCTGCTAACCATATAAAATACAATTCCTCTTCTTCTGAGCTGTTGTATTTCAATGTTTCTCTGTGTTACAAGGTGCTATCTTGATAGGAAATTCATGCATAAGTAAAATAAAATTCGTTAACATGTAGGGCTGTGTTTTCATGGAGTTGTTGCCTATAAATCTTGCTTTGTGCCATTAAAACATATTGCAAAAAAAGACACAACTTGCAGTGAACTTCAGTGGTGTTTAGGCGGTGACAGACAGGTTTTAGGGAATGACTAGAAATGTTTATTCCACCAAGGAGTATTCAAACAGATACAAACTCGAGTGGAGACTCAAATCTCTTGTACCTCAAACTGTAACCATAGTAATTAGATGAAAAATTAGTGTTTTACCCTAAGGGGGCGCTGTTTGTGATCCAGCCCCACTAGCTTCAGGATGGAGAACACCAGAAATAGCCCCTTCCACTTCTTTCCAATCAGTCTGAGACAGCAATAGGCCAAAAAGGACAATTACTAGTAATATTGTATATCACAGCTGTGATTTAATGCTCTAGCCAAGATCACAGCCTTATTGTGCTCGCTAGGGCTTGCACATACAATATGAGATGATCCTGACTCAATGGCCTTACAGTATAAACAGATAAAGGTAACAAAGATTGAGAAGAGAAACTGAGACACTGTAGACGGGTCGGACTCACCCCTGCGGCGCCTCATGCTCGTGACTCTGGGAATTAGCTCTGTTCCAGCGCTGGAGCGCCCTCTGCAGGCTGGTGATCCACCTGTCCTCTGGCCCCCGTGTCCCTCCCTGGACCCGGTGCCCTTTCACATGGGGGTGCTGCCCCTGGCAGTAACCCCTTTCTCTCTGGGTCTCCCCTCATTGGGGAACCCTCACCCTCTATCCCCACCTTGCCTCAGTATTGGCTACTGCCAGTCATTGTGTAGCCCCACACTCTGGGGCAGACTGCAGTATCAGCCTACTCATCACAGGCAAAGGGGTTTGGACCTGCTGCTTTGGCCTACTCCTGGGCTGCCCTCTGCAACCCCCAGTACCTGTTGGCCCACTGCTAGGCCGCAGCCTGGGGCTTTCTAGGCTGGAGCTCCTCAGCCTTCCCCAGCCCTGCTTCACTCAGGTATCCAGTCTTTAGCCCCTTGCAGCTAGGCCCTTCTCTCTCTGAAGGCAGAGAGAGACTGTCTAGGCCTCTGGCCTCCCTGGCCTTTTATAGGGGCCAGCTGTAGCTCAGTTTGGGGCATGGCCTCACCTGCAGCCACTCCCTCAATCAGCCCAGCTTTTAGAGCAGCAGCTCTCAACCCCTGCCAGGCCACTTTTAAACCCCTCAGGGCAGGAGCAAGGGTTCACCCTGCTACAGACACAGAGAAATGAAATAATTTTCCCCAGGCCCCACAGCAGATATATGGCAGAGCGAGGGCACAAATCCACACCTTTAGTGACCTATCCACCAGACCTTGCTGCCTCAGACTGGGAAGGACGGAGAACAGAGTGGCTGTACTGTCTAAATGCTGCAGCATGCCTAAATTGGGTCACTGATGAGACCTTAGCATGTATATTGTACTGGATGATTGATATGCAGTGAGAAAGGAGCAGCTACATTGTATAATGGGGACCAGATGTCAGCAGAACCTCTGGGCTTACAAAGGGGCAGCCGTACTATAAAAAGATGACTAGGTGGCTGCTGAAAACAAGGGATACAAAAGGAGCAGCGACAGGGGTAGTCTCAGTTCTAGTAAGCTGATGTAGCTGTTAAATTCAATGGGGCTACACCAATTTCCCACAGCTGGGGATCTGGGCCATTGGTTCCAGTGCAGCTATGGCTGATTCCAAGCAGCTAGGGATCTGTCTCACTGACAGGGCCACATGCAGGGGAGGGGGGGCAAGTGGGGCAATTTGCCCCAGGCCCTGCAGGGGCCCCGCAAGCCCTGGTCTGGGGGCGGTCCAGGTCTTCGGCCAGCATTTCGGCAGCAGGGGGCCCTTCAGTCACTCCGGGTCTTGGCGGCATTTCAGCGGCGGGGAGCCCTTCAGTCGCTCTGGGTCTTTGGTGGCATTTCGGCAGCGGGGGGCCCTTCAGTCGCTCCGGGTCTTTGGCGGCATTTCAGCAGCGGGGGACCCTTCAGTCACTTTGGGTTTTTGGCAGCATTTCGGCAGCGGGGGGCCCTTCAGTCGCTCCAGGTCTTCGGCCAGCATTTCGGCGGAGGAGGGACCCCTTCAGTCGCTCGGGTCTTTGGCGGCATTTCAGCAGCAGGGAGCCCTTCAGTCACTCCGGGTCTTTGGCGGCATTTCGGCGGCGGGGCCCTTCAGTCACTCTGGGTCTTTGGCGACATTTCGGCGGCAGGGGGCCCTTCAGTCGCTCTGGATCTTTGGCGACATTTCAGCAGAGGGGCCCTTCAGTCGCTCCGGGTCTTTGGTGGCATTTTGGCGGCAGGGGGCCCTTCAGTCACTCCAGGTCTTTGGCGGCATTTCGGCGGTGGGGAGCCCTTCAGTGCTGCCGAAGACACGGAGTGAATGAAGGGCCCCCCACTGCCGAAATGCTGCCAAAGACCTGGAACGCCGCCAGGTGAATACAAGCGCCGCAGCTCCCCCACTTTGCCCCAGGCCTCCTGAATCATCTGGGCAGCCCTGCTCACTGATTCAATGGACCTACATCAATTTATACCATAGAGGAATGTGGCCCATTGACTCCAATGGAGATACATCAAATTAAACTGGATGGCAGATCTTCAGTGGAGAAACCTTATTTTACACTACTGGAGAAGGTAGTTGATAACGTTTCAGTGGGGAGCAAAAGAAACGGTTAATAAATGGGCTGTTATACTGCAAAGTGAGCACCCAGCTGGGAGCAAAATGAGTGAAAAAGAGAAACGGTCCCCTACAGTGTTTATTGGCCACTAGATGTCAGTAGATCATACTTAATGTGTAAGAGAGATTTATTCTGTGAGGTGACTACTAGATGACAGTATGAGTTATGCATAGCTAGTCCATGAAATAAAGGATGACTATTGGCAAAGGGCTGGGCATTATAACGGACCATCATTGCTCAGAAAGGTAAGCTATGCTTCATCATGATTTCAATCATTTTCCCCCAGAGACTCATCAGGCTGTTTCACTAAATGCAATTACATTTGGGAAAAACATTCAAGTTACATTGGGCATTGCAAAGAACAAAGCTTTGGAGACACAAAATTGTCCATAACGGTGATGGGTTGAGTTTAAAAGTTTTGGGACAAGCTTGTAGTAATGCAAATCCTTGAATTGGACAGGGAATAACTATTTCCCGTGAGGCTTTGCAATAAGAAAAAAAGTGGATTCTTCCCCAAACACCTGTATAATTCAGGTCAGTGAAGGACAGCTTTCCTCAGAAAACTTACTGATGGAAATGCTTACTTCTGGGAACCAGATGTGAACAATATACTATGATGCATAAATGCAATGGTTATATAGACTATGCCAAAATGTTTACATTAATTGATGTGCGTACACACACAAATGTGCATGTGTATCCCTCTGCACAAACCACTGTCCTCCTTGGCCTGGTTTCAGATATTCTGAAGTTTGCTCTTTTTCACACCTGGTGGAAGAGATTTTCTTGAGCTCAGGTGATGGCCAGTAGTCCTAAAGCCACAAAAGCCTTGACATCTGGCAACCAGGAAGGCTGGGATTCCCAAAGGAAGTGAAAGGAACTAAGCACCCAATTTACAGTTGGATGTGGGTGCCTAACTCCCATAGGCTCCTTTGAAAATCTCAGGCAGACTTCATATTTTGTCAAGGATAAATTCCAGTATTAGATATGCAGTGCCTTGTTGTTTCAGACTGACAACAGGGACTCAGTTCAAACATGTCTTCACAGCTGCTTTACCCTCCCTCCAACCTTGAACACTTGGTCATGCACAGTGCTTTTTCTGCATGTTCTGCTTATTTGCATTAGTCTCTGTGCAGATAAAGCTGCGGGGAGGAGCTGTTGTTGTATGCATGGAGGAAAGACCACAAGGGAAATCAAAGATCTTAGAAACATCTAAGGCACCAAAATGTAGTGTCCACATTTCATTTTGCAACCATGCAAAGACACTTCAAACCCAGCTGGACAATAAGGGCCATGAAATAAGTCCCTTCTCAAACTTCCTGCCTCTAACTTCACAGGAATTTTTTTAGGCCAAGTGTTGTGAAATCCTGAGTGACGCTGGAGAAGAAGAAAGACTGAGTCAAAGAGATCCTTAATAAATCCAGTTAAGATTTTAGGCAATCGTCATAATTCTGTTGAGATCTGGGCTAGGTTATTCAAGGTGGTCTAAAGAAATTAGGCACTGATCTGCCAATGGAAGTTGGGTGCTAAACTTCCTGAGGCCAATCTGAAAATCATAGTTTAAATCACGCCTAAATTCTGCATCATGACTTTCCTGAAGGCCCCCTTCACCTCTTGGTTCCTCAGACTGTAGATGATGGGGTTGAACATTGGGGTGGCGACCGTGTACATAAGCGACAAAGTTTTATGGAAGCCTGGGGACAGGTCCGCTGATGGTGCCATGTATATGATTATGATGGTGCCGTAATACAGACTCACCACCAGCACGTGAGAGCCACAGGTGGAAAAGGCCTTCTGCCTCCCAGTGGAGGAGGCGAGTAGCAGGATGGCTGAGAGGACAAGAACGTAAGACACAATTATGAAGAGGAAAGGGGCCAGGGTTACCAGGGAGCAGCAGACCAGAATGATCATTTCCGCCAGAGGGCTTTTTGCGCAGGATAATTTGAGCAGTTCTGCCATGTCACAGAAGAAATTATTAATTTCATTGGGGCCGCAGAAGTTTAGCTGGGGCACCATCCCAACTACTAAAGCCGAGGCTGAGAATCCAGTTATCCAGGAGGCAGATACCAACAGAAGGCAGACCCTGAAGTTCATCATAACCTTATAACTGAGTGGGTTGCATATGACTAAGTAACGGTCATGAGCCATGACTGCAAGAAGGAAGCACTCTATGGAAGCCAAAGCACCAAAGAAAAATAACTGTGTGATACAGTCCCTGAAGGAGATTGTCCTATCCTCTACCAGGAACCCAGCCAGCAACCTGGGGGAAATGACTGAGGTGTAGCAGGTCTCCAGGAAAGACAAGTTCCCCAGGAAGAAGTACATGGGGGTGTGAAGGTGCTGGTCAAACACAACTAGCACAACCATGAGGAGGTTCCCAGCCACGGTCAGAATATAGATCACTAGAAACACCACAAAAAGCAGAATCTGAACTTCATTCAGGTTCACAAATCCCAGAAGGATGAACTTGGTGATGGATGTTTCATTCTTCCATTGTATGTGTGCCATGTATTCTCTGGAAGGAAAGAAAGGAAGGAAGAAAAATTAATCAAACCGGAAAGATCTCCTTTCCCCAAATCTACAAATATTCCCTTGTTATTCCACCCTTTTTAACTGTGTTTACTTAGGGACAGATTATCAAAAGTTTTTAAGGGCCTAAAGATTCACTTATTCTTCTAGTGGGATTTTACAAAAGAACCTCAAGAACCAAAGTTAATTGATTTGAATGGATGTTAGGTGCCTAGGTGCATTTGAAAGTCCCACTAGACACTGAAATTCCTTTAAAAATCTGACCCGTGACCTGTTTAAGTACATTAGTAAATCCAACTAGACACCTATCTGCATCTTTAGGCACAGAAATACCTTTGAAAATATGTCCCTTAATATATCATAGTTTTTCACCTAGCCTGATGCAATATGGCAGTTGTTACAACAGCTACAAATATGTCCATTAGCATGTCCCCAGAACTTCATGGAAGGGTACTTTTCGGTTAACTTTGTATAGGGTGAAAAAATAATGGAGGCAAGCATCTGCAAACCCCAGAGTAACCTACTTATAATTTTTTCAGCAATAATACATATGGGTAAGATTCTCATTCCACACCTATTTAAAGCCCCCTGCTTTTTTGAACAGCTGTATTGGTATAAAGGGGCCATTGTAGAAATGGTCAAAAACATTTTTTTCTATGGAAATTTGTTAGTTTTCCGCAAAACACTTGAAAAGAGAGATTTTGGCCACAAAAGGCAGTTGCAGTGCCTCATGGGATATGTAGTTTGCTCCTCATGTTCCCATTCTCCTCAATGGGCTGGGATCCTCATCTGGACTATATCTCCCATACTACAGCAGAAACAGGGACTCCATAATGCACAGCTTCCCCTTAATAAAATAGGAGACCATGATGCATTATGGGAGGTGTAGTGCAACTGAGGATGCCAGCCACAGAGGAGAATGCAGACACAAGAATCAAACTACAACTTCCAGGAGGCACTGCATTCCCCCATTGAAAATATTTTGATGAAAAAATGAATTTTTTGAAAAATAACAAAAATTGCTTAAAACCCCAATATGCTCTTGAAAAATAATCGAAGGAAAATTTTAAGCCCCAGATTTTAGTCTGAATGAAATTTTGGTCAATAGGGCTATGTGCTTTAGCTCCGGTCCAATCAGTCAGAACACAACATATGAGCTTAACTACAAGATATGAGCTTTTAGAAAAATGCCTTCATGGAAATATGAGTCTAGCACTGCCCTGTAGGATCCCAGACCTGGGCTCAGTTTAGCTTCAAAGGACCCAGGAGCCATAGTACTATTTCTTAATTGAGAGTGCTTTGCTCCCAGCCCCAAACAAAACATACCCTCTGAACTGGCTGCAGAAGTGTCCCTGTTAATATAAGCTGTGATGCTGAGGCATGAGCAGCTGAGATAATAACTAGTAATCAAGGTTTTGTAGATGAGAGTATGTAGATACAGAGAATAAAAATCTGCTCTCTCTCAAACTATCAGCCCCCTACTTAAGTAATTGGGCACAAGGAATGCAAGTTAGTGCTTATACAGTATGAGCATAATAAAATGTATATAGATCCACATAAACAGTAAGGTGCAATGCTTCTTTGGCCCCAATGTGATGGACTAGATGGGAAGCTCAGTCTATTGATCTTAACAAGAAGAAAGTTAACAGGTGACTTGATGACAGTTTATAAGTAAATGGGGAGGAAATTTCTGATCAAAGAGGAATTTTTAGTCTGGCAGAAAAAGATCCAATGGCTGGAAGCTCAGGCTAGAAATAAGTTACATTTTTAACAGTGTAGCCTATAGGGTGGTGAGGTTCAGAAATAAGTAGATGTTAGATTTTGGGTCTAAATTAGTTCAAGTGTAGAGAAGGATGAGAAATTGAAGTTGCTATTGTGAGAAAGTCAGAGATAAGTTGGAGACAGAGTGGTATGGGAAAGTAAGAGTTGGCAAGGACAGGTCCCAGGGTATGTTACTGTTATGTTTGGGTTATAACAGGTTTAAGTAAGGTTTTTAATCAGTGTTTTTTGAGAATTGTTGAGAATGTTTTATTAAAATGCTACCTATCTTGATTGAATGGGAAGGACATTGGTGCAAATGTTAATTTAAATAAAGTGTAATGTAAACAGCCAATAAGAAGGTAGCAGAAATATAATTATGGTAAAGGATAGTTTAATGTTAATTAGTATTATAATAGAGTATAAAAGGAGTAGCCTTGCTAAATTGTAGAGATCTGCAATTAATATCCAATGGGTACTGTCACTCTGTTCTCAGTGATCACCCCTTCATAAACCATTCTATCTTCGAGTATAAGTGTAATTGTAGGATTGTGTAGGAGGTAATTGCACACCGGTTTGCTTAACTAATCATTTTTCTTTTTAATAAAGTTTGGGTGTATCAGTCAAAGGTTGCCTAGGGGGCCTGTACTAAGTACATTTTCTGTAACTGACCTAGAGGCTTGAACCTGAAAACTAAACTGGGTTTTATTGTGCCCTTGTCTTTAACCACTTAATATTAATTTGGGACATTTCAACATAAGGCTACAACAGTGAGTGTAATTAACCATCGGAACAACTTACCAAGGAATGTAATGGATACTCCATCACTTGGAGTCTTTAAATCAAGACTGGCTGTTTCTTTTTAAAAGGCTCTAGCTCAACCACAAGTTACGGGCTGTTTGCAAGAATCATTGGGTGAAATTCTCTGCCCTGTGTTATGCAGGAGCTAAGACTAGATGATCATAATGGTCCCTTCTAGCTTTCAAATCTATAAATCTGTGACCTTATATGTCTCTTGTATCCCTAACATCAATTATGCTATGATAATTCACTGAGAGTCAGTATGATCCAGGGGGATTGATCAGTGCGCTGAAATTCTGGCAGGCAGGGATCTATTCCTGGTTTTGCCACTGACTGGCTTCATGGTCTTCAGAATGTCACTTCCCATGTTCTGTCTCAGTTTCCCCAATTCTAAAATTGAAGCTTTTACTTTGTGACTTAGGAAGGAAGGGAGAGACTTTGAAAGGCACAAAAAGGACATAGGGTAGGCACCTAATCCTGTTTTTTGTCTTTGGAACTCTTTGCCAAAGAGATCTATAGAAAGGTTTAGTATTATTATTGCATACAGGAGAACAAATATTGCATGTAAGGTTACTAGCTATACTAGCAACATTTACCCACCCTTACCCTTGTCCTTATCATGGTTCACTGCACCTTTGACATCTCTCAGTGCAGATGAGAGGGCTTGAGCCTTTACCGCACTGGATGGAAAGCTGCAATTCTCCCACACTTTAGACCCAGTCCCCAGATTGCAACACCTGTTTACCAGCTGTGAGTGCTTAGCAGGCCTGACTAGGTTTATCTGCCTTTGCAAGACTTCCCCATGGGGAGCTGTGACTGGGGTGAATACAGTGACCCAAACCAGCCTTTGTGAAACCAAGTATCATTTAATCTGAACAGCAGAAATCAAAGCATAACACAACAGCCGACATGCATCTGTCTGACCTAAAGTTTAGGTAGGTTTAGCTTATGCAGATGGCTGGTTCTGGGGGGAATGGTCTGTACCCCTGCAGACTCTGCAACCCTCTCTCTTAAACTCCAGCTGCTCAGATTTTCAACCACTTCCAAAGCTTCTTGTTTCAGTTTCTCACCTATTGGTCCTCCCATCTGCGGTTACGAGCCCCAGTGCTGAACTCAGCATGGTGGAGGTAACACTTCATTGGCACTGATACCAGGACTGTCCTTAAAGTACCAGAAAACAAAGAGTACCAGGAAACAGGGAGATATCAGGGGTTATTGTATGCTTCGCAGCCTACGTGGTCCTATTGGAATTAACCTCCTGGCAGCTGTCTATCAAGCCACACGCTAATGATCAAACACATAGATAATAGTCATAAGATAGCACAGGCAACTCATGTTTCCCTTCACTCCTTTCCCATGTTCATTTGAATGTTCAGAAGCTGGGACTTGGTTGTTGACTTGCAGAACCTTTTAGATGACATTGCTGCCTAATTATATGCCTTTTCCCCATTCACTGAAGATAACGTCATTGCAATGGTTTTCTTCCCAACCCTTTTGTGGATTGCTTTGACTCCTTCCGTGAGAAGTCATAACACCCTCCGCTACCATTTTGAAATGTCTGCTGCATAAACAAAATTAACATGTGACCCTCAAGAGGGTTATTAGTTTGGTAAAGCTTTAATGACAAAAAGGCTCTGGAGAAAAGTTCCAGTTTTTCTTGCTTGCTTGCTTGCTTGCTTTGGGGCTGGGGTGTGTGCTGAGGACACAGGTTCACAGGCAGCTCAGGCAGAGGTGGATGTGAAGATGGGCATTGGGAAGAACCCCACCTTGGCCTCAGAGACACACGGCAGGCTGAGGAAGCAGTGGGGTCAGGAAACATGTGGTGGTATGTTGTCCCTGCTCCCCCACCCTGGCCACCCACAACAACTATCTGCCAGGCTCCTTGCTACCCATTCCTGCTATTGCTTTTGCACAACCGGCAGCGGGTCCTGCTCTGGAGGGGAAACAGCTCTTCCCCCTGTTCCCAAAATGATGTGGCTTTGCCCAGACTCCCCTTCCCCACCTGTCCCACCTCCAGCCCCTGCCTCCATGTGCCTCCTCTATCTGACTCCAACGGGTCTGGGCTGGTGGAGGAGTGGGAACTGGGTGGCACAATCTTACAGTTTGAGTTTTCATACCCAACCCAAACCTGACATTTGTAATTGGCTCCCTTTGGGTTTGGGTCAGATTGACTGTCTCTACTCCAATAGAACTGAACTTTCAGTACATTAGAGGTCCTCATTCCTCTCTTCATTAGGAAAGTCACTGCTTTGCTTCCAACCCTTCCCAGGGATCCTTGCTCCTCAGGCTGTAGATGAGGGGGGTTGAACATGGGAAATATTGCTGTATGGAGCAGGGAGAGAACCTTGTTTAAATCTGGTGACTGTTTCTTATAGAGATCCCAGATACATTTATGATGGTCTGTGGTGGGGTGAAGTAGGCCCAGAGGCCCTCTGCTACAGAGATCTCAGGAAAGGAGCAATACAAAGGTCCTTCAAGTGGGCTAAAGTGGCTGTGGGGGAAGCAGCCAATCAGAGAGGCTGCAGGGAGTAGCCAACCAGGGCCCAGGAGGGCCATATAAAATGAGCTGCAGAACCAGATACAGTCAGTTCCTGGTGGAGCCAGTGGAGTGCAAATGGGGCCTCCTGGCTGACCAAAGGGAACTGAAACACAATGTACAGCTGAGTGCTGGCAGGGATCGGGGGAGAGAGGAAGTGTTCTTGGATAGCTGCTGGACCTGAACTTGGAAGAGCTCTGAGCTAAGGGTAATGCATCAGTGGACGCTGGGGCTGCAGGGAAGTGGCCCAGGGAACTAAAGACAGTTTTGCTAAAGAGACATGGTTGCACATGACTGCTATTCTTAGGGTCCCTGGGCTTGGGCCCGGAGTAGTGGGTGGGTCTGGGTCCCCCGCATAAGCCACTGAAGAAGGGCCTACAGTTGGACAGCAGTAAACCCGAAGAAGGGGACTGAACTGTCATGATGCCCAGCTGGCTGGAGAGCTGGGGACAGAACAGATTAAGAAGGTGAAACCATTGCCTCCAGGGAGGAGCCCTGTAGGTACGGCGGTACAGTGCAGAAACACTCAACCAGAAGGGGACGCCCATGAGAGGTGGGAGCTATGCTATTACATGGTCCCATAGGAAACAGAAATGACCTGGAGGTGTGAGGAACAGGTGGAGAAGACGTTTCTCTTCCCTGAGTTGGAAGCATAGAAAAGCACCATGAAGGTCAAAACCATCAGTACTACAGGAGCCAATTATCCAACAGCCTGTAGCTAGCTGAAGGCCAACCATTGGGCCAGAGCACCGGAGTGAGAATGACTCTGTCTCCCAGAGTGGTTAGGGCACTCCCTGGGGAGATGGGAGACCCCTGTTCCTGCTCCAATGACTATTTTATTTAGTTATTTATACAAAGATCTGTGGAGTGTTACTGAAAAACAACTAGAGAAACCAAAGGAGGTTAACACTGTATTTATAGACTTTGCAGCTGCTTTTGACTGAGTATATCGATCAGCACTGTGGATACTGCAACACCAGTATGGGATACCTGAGAGCTTAGTGTGCATCACGGAGCAACTGTACTGCAGTACATTTATTTGTGTGTGGGTCAACGGTTGTATTACAGACTGGTTTTCCGTAGAATCAGGAGTACAGCCGGGATGCCTTCTCTCACCCCCCAAATATCTCCTTCCCAGGACACACATACAGTGTACTCGATTTGGGAACTTGAAATATGGTAACGCTTGTGGTCGCTCCATTCTCACGGTTTCCAGAGCTGGTGCAAGAAAGTCTGCCCTGCTTGCAGCAGCCACCTCCCCCCAGATCCTGGGCTAGGCACTGGACTTGTGTGACCGAGCTCAGAGCTCAGGCTATGCAACTGTGCATCTGGCAACCATGGGGCTGAGGGAGGCAGCCGAGGGGAGCAAGGGGCGGGTCCCACTCTGCGTTCAGGGAGTGTGGGGAGAGTGACCAACTGCTGAGAGGCAGGTGCCCAAGGGGATGAATAGAGAGCACTTCGGGGAGCATCTCATGGCGACCAGGCTCCATGGGCAATAGCCAGCTCCATGGGGTGTTGACGGCCAGCGCCAGGCTTCTTTAGCCAGAGGCAAGAGCATGTTAGATGTGCAGCTCAGAGTTGTGCCACCCGCCCTGCCTCGGGAGAGCCCAGTGGTACAGAGGCAGCCTGGCTCAAGAAGCAGGTCAGGGAGGGCTGCCGGACAAGCGAACCAGCACCCCAGCTCCCATAGCATGGAGAGCCAGTGGTCTGAGTGGGCCAGGCAGCTCCCAAGGGGCCAGGCCCCCCAGTTTGAAAATCTCTGTGCTAAATGGAAGGCAGAAATTGGGGGTGGGGAGGGGGGAGGAACTGACCTTTCATGGCCCCTCCACTCATCACCTCTAAGAGGCACATGTACGCTTGCTCACCCCCGAGGGCTAAAATGCTTAGTTATGGCTCTGGGGTGGCTAGAGTAGGGGAGAGGAGCCTGGCTGGGGGGGATGGCTAGAGTGGAGGGATGGAGACAGGGCTGGCTGGAGGGGCTGTCTGGTGGTGGGGAGGGGTCAGGAACCTGGCAGGAGGGACTGGCTAGAATATAAAAGAAATATAAAGTAAATTAAAATAATACATTTTTAAAAAACATTTAAAAAATAAAATTTAAAACGAAGTAAAAAGTAAAATAAATAAAATAAATAAAAATAAAAAAGTAAACCTCTGCTTGGTGAGAGTCCAGGGGACTTGTGCTCCTCCATCCCACTTCAAGTGCTGCTAGTTACGGCCCTGAGCCACACTTCTGCTTCCTTCAGACTCAGCTCTCTAAACTTTATGTGAAAGCACTGTCATAGGTTTATTCCCCACTTTGAACTTTAGCGTCCACTAGATGGGGACTTGCATGGACTCCTCTAAACTAAAATCCTAGTTTAGATCTGGTTCTTGCTGCCACCAGTCAAGTTTTAAGTGTCTGACACACTCCCTGTTCCCCCAAAACTTCCCCTGGGGAACACAGATTCAAACTTGAATCTCAACACAAAGGGAAATAATCCATTTCCCCCACCTTCTTCCCCCTCCCCTTTTCCTTGGGAGAGATACCTTGATTCAAACTCCTTGAATCAAACAAAGAGGGATTTACTTTTCCCCCTCCCCTTCCCTTGAAAATCCAAACAAGGGAAGAAATCACTCAGGTTCTAAAAGAAAAGATTTTATTAAAGAAAAAGAAAAAAGTACACTATCTCTGTATTACCAGGATGAAAAAATACAGGGTCTAACTTATAAACCTGGAGAGGCTCTCCCCCCCTCCTTTCTCAGAACAATCAAAGTAACAGCAAACAGAAATAAAGATATTTCTCCAGCAACCACACAATTGCAAATGCAGAAAATAATTAAAAGATTAATTCGCCTTTCTAATATTCGCTATACTGGATAGTAGGAAATACTCCAGGAGAACTTGGAGACATGTCTGGCCTCTCTTAGATCCAAAGAGAGCACGAACACTCAAACAAAGAACACAGACAAAGCCTTCCCTCCACAGAGATTTGAAATTATCCTGTCCCTTGATTGGTCCTCTGGTCAGGTGTTCATCAGGTTACTGAGCTTGTTAACCCTTTACAGGTAAAAGAGACCTTAACCCTTAATTATCTGTTTATGACAGCACAGTTTCTGCTGCATGGCAGACATGACCATGCCATAATTGCAGCCATCTTGTTCCCAACTGATGCAAGAGTGCATCTTGCTGGGATTATCTGAGTACCTCCTCGTTGGTGCCGTTATCAAACGCACCGATGTTAAGAACATGCTGTAACTTTTAACACTGAAAAAAATGTTTAATTTCCTCTACTCAGCTGTTAACCTCTTTTGGTCGCTCTAGTTGTTTTTCAGTAACATGGTGGTCCAATTTCTACTAACCCTAGCTTCCTACTTTAGGATCACCTTGATCATCCAAAGGATCCCTTCCAATTCAAAGAGAAAAGTCTTCTCCACCTGCTCCTCACACCTCCAGGTTGTTTCTGTTTCCTATGGGACCATGTAATAGCATAGCTCCCACCTCTCATGGGCGTCCCCTTCTGGTTGAGTGTTTCTGCACCGTACCGCCGTACCTACAGGGCTCCTCCATGGAGGCAATGGTTTCACCCTCTTAATCTGTTCTGGCCCCAGCTCTCCAGCCAGCTGGGCATCATGACAGTTCAGTCCCCTTCTTTGGGTTTACTGCTGTCCAACTGTAGGCCCTTCTTCAGTGGCCTATGCGGGGGACCCAGACCCACCCACTACTCCGGCCCCAAGCCCAGGGACCCTAAGAATAGCAGTCATGTGCCACTATGTCTCTTTAGCAAAACTGTCTTTAGTTCCCTGGGCCACTTCCCTGCAGCCCCACCCTCCACCGATGCCTTAGCCTTAGCTCAGGGCTCTTCTAAGTTCAGACCCAGCAGCCATTCAAAAACTCTTCCTTGCTTTCCCGGTCCTTGCCAGCATTGAGCTGCCCATTGTGTTGCAGTTCCCTTTGGCCAGCCAGGAGCCCCCATCTGCATTCCACTGGCTCCAACAAGGAACTGACTGTATCTGGTTCTGCAGCTCATTTTATATGGCCCTCCTGGGCCCTGGTTGGTTACTCCCTGCAGCCTCTCTGATTGGCTGCTTCCCCCACAGCAACTCTAGCCCACTTGGAGGACCTCTCTACTGCTCCTTTCCTGGGATGGGTGTGGCAGGATCCTGAGGCCTCAAGCAAGGGGCCTCTGGGCCTATTCCACCCCACCACAGACCATTATAATTGTCTCTGGGGCCTGTGTAAGAAACAGTCACCAGATTTAAACAAGGTCCTCTTCCGGCTTCATACAGCAATATTTCCCATTTTCAACCCCTCATCTACTGCCTGAGGAGTAAGGATCCCTGGGAAGGGTCAGAAGCAAAGCAATGACTTTCCAAAGTGCAGTTTCCCATAAGGTGACCCAAGTGACTGAAGTAAGAGACGAATGAGGACCTCTTATGTACTGAAGGTTCAGTTTTATTGAAGTAGAGATGGACAACCCGACCCAAACCCAAGAGAACCCAATTACAAATGTAAGCAGAGTCAGGATGGGCTCCACCCTGATATCTGGTGGTGAATTGTGGCAAGTTGTGGTAAAGAACTTCGGGGCTGATCTTGTTTGCATAGGCACACCCACCCCGGCTAGTCTGAGCCCACGGCAGGCCAAATGGTCACTTTGACTGCTGTGGGATCCTCAGTTTCTCTGTTATTGGGACAGGAAGAATAAAGTGTTGTTACCCTGATTATGTGAATCAAGGGCAGTAGAACTGTACTTGGCATTTTATGATGGAGGGACTTACCATCAACTAAGTAGCACTTACTAGACAAGGGACATGGGTTCCAAAACCCAGTGAATAAAGAGAAAGGTTGGGGATAGGTATTTGTACCTGATGACTTGGGTGCCTTTTGAGGGCTTGAAATGCTAATTCCATCTCCTTTTCTCTCTCTTCACTGTGGAATATCAGAACTAACCTTGATTCTATTAGGAGTGTAGTTATAGGCTACTGAGCTGAATTCACCTTGGGCCAATAGTGCACTAGTACTGGGGCTCCCCCTACTACAAGCTGAATTCACTAAAGAGCTGAAATCATTGAGTGCTGTATTAAATGGGGGGGGGGGGAGAAACCTGAAAATATATAGCTGAGCAGCTGGTGGAGTGGAGCAGTTGGCAGAACAGCTGGAGTGGCTCACCAGATGCCTGGTGGAGCAGAGTGGCTCACGGTGAAGGCTGTAGTAGAACCCCATGGAGAGGTGGGGCAGTTGGCCTTGGACCACATAAGGTACCCCTAAACATCCCTGCGGTGGGGGGGCATTTCCACCCAGGCTGGGAGGTAAAACTCTGCAGATAAATTTTTGAATTCTGGGTCTCCACCAAGCAGGGACAGAGACTTTCGGTTGTTGGACTTTTGGGTGATTTTGGGGTTGCTGGACTCAAGATACTTTTGGGGTGTTGGACTTTTGGGACTTTGGGTGATTTTTTTAGGGTTGCTGGACTTAAGACCCTGAGGGAAAAAGGACACTGACAAACTTACTTGGGAGGGTGGGTTTTTTAATCATGGTCTATGTTATGAATCCTGTTTGTGGTGTTTCCCCAACATAATGCTGCATTGTTTCCCTCCTTTATTAAAAAGGCTTTTGCTACACTCAGACTACGTGTTTGCGAGAGGGGAAGTATTGCCTCCTAGAGGTGCCCAGGGGGTGGTAAGTAATTGTCCCAGGTCACTGGGTGGAAGCTCAAGCCGGTTTTGCATTGTGTTATTGAAATGGAACCCCGGGATACTGAACCTGGCCCTTGTTACTGCCAACTCAGACGGGCAGAAGGGTTTCACAAATGTCAGGTTTGGGTTGAGTATGAAAACTCAAACTATAAGATGGTGTATCCCAGCCCCCTCGGAGCCGGGGAGAAGGGGTGCATGGAGGCAGGGGCTGGAGGTGGGGTAGGTGAGGAAGGGGAGGCTGGGCAGAGCCATGTTATTTTGGGAACAGGGTGGAGGGCTGTTTCCCTTCCAGGGCAGGACCTGCTGCCAGTAGTGCAAAAGCAAGAGCAGGCACTGAGTAGCAAGGAGCCAGGCAGGCAGCAGTTATGGGTGGTCAGGGCGGGGGAGTGCTTCCTGACCCCACTGCTTCCTCAGCCTGCTGTGTGTCTCCGAGACCAAGGTGGGGGTCTTCCCCACAGCCCATCTCCACATCCATCTCTGCCAGAGTCCTGGGCATGGCCCGAGCTCCCTCTGCACGACAGTCTCCTTTGCACACATGCCAGCCCCAAACCTCAGCACACTCCTTCAATGAAACCTGAACCCAACAGTATCCGACTATAAGTGTTGGGTTTGAGTCAGGTCAGATCTGAAAACAACTCAACACCCTCGAGCTGGGGTCAGGTTTGGATTGACAGTGCCCTAGTCATGTTCAGGCTGGGCTTTAAAATTAGGTGTGAGCAGACCTCTATATTGGAAACCCCATGTAGAGTGCGATATTTGAAACCGTTTACAAGTTGAAAGTCACAGTTACTCTTTTGTACTTTCATTGTGTGTTTCTTTATGAACATGAGAAAGAAAGAAAGAAAGAAAGAAAGAAAGAAAGAAAGAAAGAAAGAAACTGGAACTTTTCTCCAGAGCCTTTTTGTCATTAAAGCTTTATCAAATTAATAACCCTCTTGAGGTTCACACTTTAATTTTGTTTATGCAATAGACATTTTGAAATGGTAGCAAAAGGTGTTATTATGTCTTTTCACTGAGGGAGACAAAGCAATCCACAAAAGGGTTGGGAAGAAAACCACTGCAATGACATAATCTTTAGTGAATGAGAAAAAGGCATATAGCTAGGTAGGAATGTCATCTAAAAGGTGCTGCAAGTCGACAACCAAGTCCCAGCTTCTCAACATTTGAAAGGAAAATGAGTGTAACGGACACGTGAGTTGCCTGTGCTATCTTATGAATATTATATGTTCGATGTGTCTGATCATTATTGTGAGGCTTGCTAGACAGCTGCCAGGAGGTTAATTCCAATAGGACCACGTAGGCTGGGAAGCATACAATAACCCCTGATATCTCCCTGTTTCCAATAGGACCAGAAACCACGTAGGCTGGGAACCAGAGAATAACGCCTGCTATCTCCTTGTTTTCTGGTACTTTAAGGACAGTCATGGTGTCAGTACCCTTGAAGTGTTACCTCCACCATGCTGGGTTCAGCACTGGGGCTGGTAACCACAGACAGGAGGACCAACAGGTTTGAAACTGAAACAAGGAGCTTTGGGAGAGGTTGAAAATCTGAGG
Organism: Cuora mccordi; assembly: GCA_003846335.1. NCBI lineage: Eukaryota > Metazoa > Chordata > Testudines > Geoemydidae > Cuora > Cuora mccordi. The sequence continues at coordinate 168,719 of ML123533.1, forward strand.
TGCTGGAGCTTAGGAGAGAGGGATGCAGAGGCTGCAGGGGTACAGACCGTTCCCCCCAGAACCAGCCGTCTGGATAAGCTAAACCTACCTAAACTTTAGGTCAGACAGATGCATGTTGGCTGTTGTGTTATGCTTTGATTTCTGCTGTTCAGATTAAATGATACTTGGTTTCACAAAGGCTGGTTTGGGTCACTGTATTCACCCCAGTCACAGCTCCCCATGGGGAAGTCTTGCAAAGGCAGATAAACCTAGTCAGGCCTGCTAAGCACTCACAGCTGGTAAACAGGTGTTGCAATCTGGGGACTGGGTCTAAAGTGTGGGAGAATTGCAGCTTTCCATCCAGTGCGGTAAAGGCTCAAGCCCTCTCATCTGCACTGAGAGATGTCAAAGGTGCAGCTAGCCATGAACCATGATAAGGACAAGGGTAAGGATGGGTAAATGTTGCTAGTATAGCTAGTAACCTTACATGCAATATTTGTTTTCCTGTATAAAATAATAATACTAAGCCTTTCTACAGAGCTCTTTGGCAAAGAGTTCCAAAGGCAAAAAAACAGGATTAGGTGCCTACCCTATGTCCTTTTTGTGCCTTTCAAAGTCTCTTCCTAAGTCACAAAATAAAAGCTTCAATTTTAGAATTGGGGAAACTGAGACAGAATGTGGGAAATGACATCCTGAAGAACATGAAGTCGGTCAGTGGCAAAGCCAGGAATAGATCCCTGCCTGCCAGAATTTCAGCACACTGATCAATCCCCCTGGGTCATACTGACTCTCAGTGAACTATCATAGCATAATTGATGTTAGGGATACAAGAGACAAATTAGGTCACAGATTCATAGATATCAAAGCTAGAAGGGACCATTTAGTCTGAGCTCCTGCATTAAACAAGCCAGAGAATTTCATCCAATGATTCTTGCATCAAGCCCATATCTTGTTTTTGAGCAATAGAGGATCTTTTAGAAAGAAACAGCCAGTCTTGATTTAAAGACTTCAAATGATGGATTATCCACTGCATCTCTTAATAAGTTGTTCTGATGGTTAATTACACTCACTGTTGTAGCCTTTATGTTGAAATGTCCCAATTTATATTAAATAGTTAAAGGTAAGGGTGAAATAAAACCCAACTTAGTTTCAGGTTCGAGCCTCTAGGTAGGTTACCAAAAATTTATTTAGTAGAGGAACCCCCAGGCAACACTTTGGCTGATACAACCAATCTTTATTTAAAAGAAAAATGATTAGTTAAGCAAACAGGCATGCAATTACCACTTACACAATCCTACAATTACACTTACACTCAAAGAGGAAGGGTATATCAATAGGTGATCAGTTAACTGAGAACAGAGTGATGGTACCCTTTAGATGTTAATTGCAGATCTCTACAATTTAGCAAGACTACTCCTTTTATACTATATTATAATACTAATGAACATTAGCATGTCCTTTACCATAATTATATATCTACCACCTTCTTATTGGCTCTTTACATTACACATTATTTAAATTAATATCTGCACCAATGTCTTTCTCATACTATCAATATAGGTAGCATTTTAATAAAATATTCTTAACAATTCTCAAAAACACTGATTAAAAACCTTACTTAAACCAGTTATAACTGAAACATAGTCCTGATGAATGTCCTCGAAAACTCTTACTTTCCCATACCACTCTGTCTCCAACTTATCTCTGACTTTCTCACAATAGCAACTTCAATTTCCCATCCTTCTCTACACATGAGCTAGTTTAGACCCCAAATCTAACATCTACTTATTTCTGAACCTCACCACCCTATAGGCTACACTGTTAAAAAAATGTAACTTATTTCTAGCCTGAGCTTCCAGCCATTGGATCTTTTTTCTGCCAGACTAAAAATTCCTCTTTGATCAGAAATTTCCTCCCCATTTACTTATAGACTGTCATCAAGTTACCTGTTAACTTTCTTCTTGTTAAGATCAATAGACTGAGCTTCCCATCTAGTCCATCACGCTGGGGCTAAAGAAGCATTGCACCTTATTATTTATGTGGATCTATATACATTTTATTATGCTCATACTGTATATGCACTAACTTGCATTCCTTGTAACCCAATTTACTTGAGTAGGGTGGCTGATAGTTTGAGAGAGAGCAGATTTTTGTCTCTGTATCACTAGTTATTATCTCAGCTGTTCATGCCTCAACATCACAGCTTATGTTAGCAGGGTCACTTCTGCAGATAGATCAAAGGGTATGTTTTGTTTGGGGCTGGGAGCAAAGAACCGTAAAGGAAGAAATGGGACTATGGCTCCTGCGTCCTCTGAAGCTAAACTGAGCCCAGGTCTGGGATACTGCAGGACAAAGTGCTAGACTCATTTCCATGCAGGAATTTTTCTAAAAGCTCATATCTTGTAGTTAAGCTCATATGTTGTGTTCTGACCCATTGGATTGGACCTAAAGCATCTAGTCCTATAGACCAAAATCTCATTCATACTAAAATCTGGGCTGAAAATTTTCCTTCAACTGTTTTTCAACAGGATATTGGGGTTTTGAGTATTTTTTTTAATTTTCAAAAATGTCTCTGTATTCAATGGAAAATTTCCTTTTTTACATGAACATATTTTAAATGGGGGATGCCGTGCCTCCTGGGAGTTGTAGTTTGCGTCTTGTGTCTGCATTCTCCTCTGTGGCTGGCATCCTCAGTTGGACTACACCTCCCATAATGGATCATGGTCGAAAGCTGTGCAATATGGAGTCCCTGTTCCTGCTGCATTATGGGAGATGTAGTCCAGATGGGGATCGCAGCCCATTGAGGAGAATGGGGATGTGAGGAGCAAACTACATATCCCATGAGGCACTGCAACTGCCTTTTGTGGCCAAAATCTCTCTTTTCAAGTGTTTTGCTGAAAACTAACCAATTTCCATAGAATAATTATTTGACCAGTTCCCCTATGCCCCCATTATACCAATACAGCTGTGCAAAGGAAGTGGGCTTTGAATGGATGTGGAATGAGAATCTTACCCATATGTATTATTGCATGTTGCTGATAAAATTATAGGTAGGTTACTTTGGGGGTTGCAGACGCTTGCCTCCATTGTTTTTTTTCCATTTACAGAGATAACCGAAAAGTACCCTTCTGTGAAGTTCTGGGGTCATGTTAATGGAAGTACTTGTAGCTGTTGTAACAACTGCCATATTACATCAGGCCAGGTGAAAAAATATGATATATTAAGGGACATATTTTCAAAGGTATTTCTGTGCCTAAAGATGCAGATAGGTGTTTAGTTGGATTTACTAATGTACTTAAACAGGTCACAGGTCAGATTTTTAAAGGTATTTCAGTGTCTAGTGGGACTTTCAAATGCATCTAGACACCTAACATCCATTCAAATCAATTAATTTTGGTTCTTGAGGTTCTTTTGTAAAATCCCTCTAGAAGAATAAGTGAATCTTTAAGCTCTTAAATGCTTTTGATAATCTGTCCCTAAGTAAACATTGAATACAGTTAAAAGGGGTGGAATAACAAGGAAATATTTGTAGATTTGGGGAAAGGAGATCTTTCCGGTTTGGTTAATCTTCCTTCCTTCCTTCCTTCCTTTCCTTCCAGAGAATACATGGCACACATGCAATGGAAGAATGAAACATCCATCACCAAGTTCATCTTTCTGGGATTTGTGAACCTGAATGAAGTTCAGATTCTGCTTTTTGTGGTTTTTGTAGTGATCTATATTCTGACCGTGGCTGGGAACCTCCTCATGGTTGTGCTAGTTGTGTATGATCAGCACCTTCACACCCCCATGTACTTCTTCCTGGGGAACTTGTCTTTCCTGGAGACCTGCTACACCTCAGTCATTTCCCCCAGGTTGCTGGCTGGGTTCCTGGTAGAGGATAGGACAATCTCCTTCAGGGACTGTATCACACAGTTATTTTTCTTCGGAGCTTTAGCTTCCATAGAGTGCTTCCTTCTTGCAGTCATGGCTTATGACCGTTACTTAGCCATATGCAACCCACTCAGCTATAAGGTTATGATGAACCTCAGGGTCTGCCTTCTGTTGGTATCTGCCTCCTGGATAACTGGTTTCTCAGCCTCGGCTTTAGTAGTGGGGATGGTCCCCCAGCTAAACTTCTGCGGCCCCAATTAAATTAGTAATTTATTCTGTGACATGGAGGAGCTGTTCAAATTATCCTGCACAAAAAGCCCTCTGGTGGAAATGACCATTCTGGTCTCCTGCTCCCTGATAAGCCTGGTCCCTTTCCTTTTCATAATTGTGTCTTACGTTCTTATCCTCTCAGCCATCCTGCAAATTGCCTCCTCCACCGGGAGGCAGAAGGCCTTTTCCACCTGTGCCTCTCACCTGCTGGTCGTGAGTCTGTATTACGGGACCCTCATTATCATGTACATGACACCATCAGTGGAGCTGTCCCCAGGCTTCCATAAAGCTCTGTCTCTCATGTACACGGCCGTCACCCCAATGTTTAACCCCATCATCTACAGTCTGAGGAACAAAGAGGTGAAGGGGGCCTTTAGGAAAGTTGTGTTGCAGAATTTAGGCATGATTTAGGGTGTGATTTTCAGAACGGCTTCAGGAAGTTTATCTCCCAACTCCCACTGGCAGATCAGTGCCTAATTTCTTTAGACCACCTTGAATAACCTAGCTCAGATCTCAACAGAACTATGATGATTGCCTGCAATCTTAACTGGATTTATTAACAATCTCTTTGACTGGGCCTTTCTTCTTCCCCAGCGTCACTCAGGATTTCACAACACTTGGCCTGAAAAAATTCCTGTGATGTTAGAGGCAGAAAGTTTGAGAAGGGAATTATATCATGGCCCTTATTGTCCAGCTGGGTTTGAAGTGTCTTTGCATGGTTGCAAAATGAAATGTGGACACGAAACTTTGGTGTCTTAGATATTTCTAAGATCTTCGATTTCCCTCATGGTATTTCCTCCATGCACACAAGAACAGCTCCTCCCCGAGCATTACCTGCACAGAGACTTGCCCAAAAAACCAGAACATGCAGAAAAAGCGTTGTGCATGACCAAGTATTCAAGGCTGGAGGGAGGGTAGAGCAGCTGTGAAGACATGTTTGAACTGAGTCCCTCTTCTCGGTCTGAAACAACATGGCACTGCATAGCTGAGGCTCTAATACTGGAATTTATCCTTGACATAATATGAAGGCTGTCAGATTGTCAAAGGAGTCTATGGGAGTTAGGCACCCACATCCAACTGTAATTTTGGTGCTTAGTTCCCTATGCTTACTTTGGGAATCCCTGCCTTCCTGGTTGCCAGATTCCAAGTCTGTTTTGGGTTGGGAGTACTGACCATCACCTGAGCTCAAGAAAACCTCTTCCACCAAGTGTAAAAAAGAGCAAACTTCAGAACATATGAAACCATGCAGAGGAGGACAGTGGTTTGTGCAGAAGGATAAACATCCACATTTGTGTGTGTACGCAGATCAATTAATGTAAACATCCTGGCATAGTCTATATAACCATTGCATTTATGCATCACAGTATATTGTCCACATCTGGTTCCCAGAAGTAGGCATTTCCATCAGTAAGTTTTCTAAGGAAAGCTGTCCCACATTGACCTGAATTATACCGGTGTTTTGAGGGAAGAATAAGTCTGTCCACTTTTTTCTTATTGCAAAACCTTGTGGGAGTTTGTTATTCCCTGTCCAATTCAAGGATTTGCATAAGTACAATCGAGTCCCAAATTTTGTAAACTCAACCCATCACCATTATGCCTCCAAAGTTTTGTTCTTAGCAATGTCCAGTGTGACTCGAGTTGTTTTTCCCAAATGTAATTGCATTTAGTGAAACAGCCTAATGAGTCTCTGTGGGGAAATGGTTCACAGCATGATGAAGCATAGTTTAACTTTCAGAGCAATAATGGTCCGGATCTTTGCCAATAACCATCCTTTATTTCATGGACTAGCTGTCCATGACTCATTCTTGACACATACTACCATACTGCTCACTTTGCAATATAACAGCCCATTTATCAACCTTTCCTTTTGCTGCCCACTCAAACATTATAGGCTACAGTCTCCAGTGGTGTAAAATAAGGTTGCTCCACTGAAGATAATGGACCAGATTGCCATCTGGTTTAAATCAATGTAGCTCCATTGGAGTCAATGGGCCACATTCCCCTATGGTGTAAACTGATGTAGCTCCACTGAAAAAGTGAAACAGTTCCCCAGCTGCTGGTAATCAGCCATAGCTACACTGGAGCCAATGTCCCATATCCCCAGCTGTGGGAAATGGGTGTAGCCCCATTGAAATGAACAGAACTACATCATTTTACTGGAGCTGAGAATCTAGCCCTATAGCTGCTTCTTTTTTATCCCTTGTTTTCTGCAGCCACCTAGAGGTCTTTTTATAGTATGGCTGCCCCTTCGCAGCCCCAGAGGTTCTGTTGACATCTGGTCCCTATTATACAATGCAGCTGCTCCTTTCTCTGTGCATATCAATCATCCAGTACAGTATACATGGTAAGGTCTCATCAGTGACCCGAGTCAGCCATGCAGCAGCACTGAGACAGTACAGCCGCAGTGTTCTCTGTCCTTCCCAGCCTGAGGCAGCAAAGTCTGGTGGATCAGGCAGTAGAGGTGTGGATTTGTGCACTCACTCCGCTGTGGGGTCTGGGGGAAATTATTTCACTTCTCTGTGCCTCGGTTTCTCTTCCTGCTTTTTGTTTCCTTTATCTGTTTAGACTGTAAGGCCATTGAGTCAGGATCATCTCATAGTGTGTGTGCAAGCTCTAGCGAGCACAATAAGGCTGTGATCTTGGTAGGTCATGAAATCACAGCTGTGATATACATAAATGCTACTACTAATTTGGCCTATTGCTGTCTCAGACTGATTGGAAAGAGGTGGAAGGGGCTATTTCCGGTGTTCTCCATCCTGAAGCTAGTGGGCCTGGATCACAAACAGCACCCCGTTAGGGTAAAGCCCTAATTTTTCATCTCATGACTATGGTTACAGTTTGAGGTGCAAGAGATTTGAGTCGCTACTCGAGTTTTTCTCTTTTTAAATACTCCTTGGTGGAATAAACTTTCCTAGTCATTCCCCACAACCTGTCTGTCACCATCTGAACACTACTGAGGTCCACTGCAAGTTGTGTCTTTCTTTGCAAATGTGTTTTTAATGGCACAAAATAAGATTTATAGGCAAAATCTCCATGAAAACACAGCCCTATATGTTAATTAAATTTATTTTACTTCTGCATGATTTTTTTAATCAAGGTTTCGCCTTATAACACAGAGAAACATTAAAATAGTCAAAAGAAGAGGAATTGTATATATTTGGGTAGCAGATTGGCGAGAGGCAGGAAGAGTGCCACGGTGTCTCTTTCTCTATTACATCTAAGAAATGGCTTCAGGGCCCCTTTCCCTGCATTAACCTGGGAGCTGAGTGTGGGATGTTGCTTGTTTACTCTGTCACCACGTTACAATCAACTGGAGACCCTCGGCTGTGATGGCTGTTAAGAGATGCATGGAGAGAGCTGCAGAGAGGAGGCCATTTGCAGTGCACGCACAATAAGAAGTTTGATCACTCCTACAAAGCTGCATATTCAGGAGCGCCACCTACTGATGCCTCATTCATTAACTATTGACATAGATACAGACATGTCTCATTTATAGAACACTCTTGTAATGCAGCACAGTGTCCCCTGCTGAGGTGGGGGTGGTGGGGTCTGCCCAATGTCAGAAGATCCAACACTCCATTAAGATGAATGGTGCCGTTCCCTCCACTACTGTCTCAGGCTCTGTGAAGACTCAGGCAGCTCTTGCTGCATCAATTACACTCAAGGCAACTGTCCCTCTCTGGCTTTCTGCAGACTCAATCAAGTGTTGTGGTGTTGGTAATACTGAGGGCAACTCCCGCCTCTCATAGATATTGTCTCAGGCTGTCTGCAGACTCAGGCAGAGAGGATAAATGTGTCTTTCCCCTTTCTTCCCATAGAGCTGAGGGAGCTGGTGAATGGATAATCTGTATATTTAAAACTTAATGCTCAGACCAGGATGGAGAGGCAGAGCAGAGGAAGAAAGAGAGTTCACACGAATTGAGGGCTGATGGCCATGGGAGGGCACAAACAAAGGACCATGTTTTCAAAACAGTTCCGCATGGTTGGTGATGAGCTGTGTCAAAAATCTGTCTCTAAGTGCCACTCAAGAGTTGTTGGCTGATGGACATTTTTGAAAACCCGGCTCTTTTCATTGCCTAAATGGGAGGGGAGCTTTTGGGGAAAATTTGTCATCAGTTGTGGGTGCCAGGTTGTTGGAAATCTGGCCCTTAGGGTGGGATTTTCAAAAGTACCTAAGTGATTTAGCAGCATAACTCTCATTGCTAGAGTGATTGGGACTTGGGCTCTTAAATAGCTTAGTGGCTTTTGGAAAATCCCACTCTTGTATGTGTCCAGCTCAGTGCTGAAACATCCCAGCCTAGGAGCTATATTGTGGAACACAGTGGAGTGCAGAGCACTGTCTTTGGGATGCAGCCCTCGTGCTATCTGAGCTCCTCCCAAACATTAATGGATTTTGCCCATACAATAGCCCTGTGACAGGGCTATAACAACACTTCATTTCTGTTTGACATTTTAAAACAAAAACTTTCCTTTCATTTTGAGAGGTCAATTTGAAATGAAAACTCCTTCCCCCACAGAAAACTATTTTTCGTTAAAATACAGATTCTCTGACAGAAATTTTCTGTTGTTATGTAATCACACTTTCAGATTGGAAAAAGATGTTATGGGGAAAAGAATCACCAGAACTAACAAACATGGAAGTATTCATGATTCCTGTCCTAAAGAAATTAGAGTCCAATGGAGTGATGTGTAGTAGGCAGGATACTCTGCAAAACCAGGAGGTGAAAGTAATTAAGTCATGCTATTTTTCATTCACTGATCTGATTGCAAAGGATTTGAATTTTTATGAGAAAGAGGGACATGTTGTCATGAAAATATTCCCATTTTTCAACCAGCCTTATTCGTTTTATGTGAAGCATGTGAAAAGAAATCATCCCAGTGAAAATGGGAGAAGAGGGTGGTGTCTTTGTTAACTGGGGCCAGCAGTGCATTCTGTCAATACTAGGCTGGTATGGGCAGAGATACGGGACTCCCAGTGGACACATGGACGGTATTGTGGTTAAAAGCATTGGACAGAGACAGAAGAGATCAGGCTTCACTGTCTTCCTCTCCACAGACTTTCTGGCTCACCTTTGGCACATCACTGGGGCTAAGTTTTCCCCATCCAATAGGAGTTGGGTACCTAACTGCCCTAAGCTCTTTTAAGAATCTCAGTCTATTGGTTAACTCTTCTTTTAGCCCAGCCCATATCTCTTTAAGTCAAACTTTCACAGCAAGTGGATTCTGAGTCATATCATATCTTTATTTGCTTAGGCAAGATCCTGAGCTGGCATACCTCGGTGTAGCCCTGTTTATTTCAGTGGAATTATGCTGCTTTTCGCCAGCTGGGGATCTGCTCTAAGGGTGAATTTCAGCTGTGTGCAGAGTGCCAGCACCACTTCCTACTGTGTTTAGTGCTTAAGTGGAAAGTCAGTGATACACGGGTCTTTCCAACTTGACAGTGAGTGAAATTTGCGGAGACCAAAATCACTTTAGAATATGAACACTACGAGCCAGAGTCCCACTTGATGTAAACCCATCTAGCTTCATTGCCTTAATGGGTCTCAGTCAATTTATACCAAGGGCTAGATTTTCAAAGGGATGTAGGTATTGTGTTGCTGAGCATTAAATCAGCTAACTTTTGTTTGCCTAGAAAATCACTAGGATGCACAAAACCTGAGTTCAGTGCCCAGACTCCCTCCACAATGAATGGGGAGAGGTAAGTACCTAAGAAAGGGATTTAAAAAAAACAGCTTGAGAAGTGGTTCCCTAGCCAATGAGAGATGGTGAGGAAAGAGGTGTATTGAAAACCCTGCTGCTGTCATAGAGTTCAGTTCCTGTATTCTCTGTGGGGAGGCACCTCCTGCTTGACATTCTCAGCTGGGAACCCTGTAACCCCATCTAAGATGTTGTTACAAGAAGCTGGGGATGAGGGAGAAGAAGAAAGAATTAGGAGGAGGAGACCGTTCATAATTTTTATCCCAGTGGTTAGGGTAGTCGCCTGGGATATGCCCATTCCCATGTGGGTGACCTACCCACTGGGATATAGAATACCTGATGTGGATCTTTCTCAATCTCTCCTGTTCAAGCCTAAATCCTTTTGTGAATATAGCCCTAGCTAGGGATTACACCCATTGGCTCCAGTGATTTTTATTATTAGAAAACCCTAGCGATTTTAACAGCAATCAATCCAATAAGATGCTACAGATATTAAATAAGGGTTTTTAAGAAAATATCCTAGAAGAACTACAGAGTGTAACAGACAAAATCTTTATTGGACAGAATTGGCCAGATCCTCAGCTGGTGTCAATCAGTCATACCTCTATTGCCGTCAGTGTCCCAGATTAAAGAGAGATTGGAATGGGAAGAAGAGAGAAAGAGCGAGAAGGTGTGAATGACTGTATAGTCTGGTGTTTATAGCATTCACCCTGGATGAAGGAGACCCAACTGAGGATTTGGTCCAAAGTGTCAGTGAGATATCTGAGCAGAAAAACATCCAGAACAATGGTTATCCATCATTCCATGCGTTCTTATTTATAAAAAATAAAAACATCATCGCTACTTGAGATACTTGAATTTCCCCACATTTTTCCTAGAGCCCTTTTCACCTCCTTGTTTTTCAGGCTGTAGATGATGGGGTTTAACATGGGGGTCAAGACGCTGTACTGGATGGAGAATATTTCATTCAGAACCACAGAGGAGACCGAGCTGGGTTTTATGTACTGGAAAAGAGCTGTCAGATACAACAAGTTGACCACAATCAGGTGGGAGCTGCAGGTGGAGAAGGCTTTACGCCTGCCCTCCGCAGAGCATATCCTTAAGATGGTGGAGATGATGTGAATGTAGGAGATCAGTGTGAGGAGGAAGGAGCTCAACCCAAATATCACAGTAGAAGTGAGAAGCAGCACTTGATTGATAAGAATCTCAGTGCAGGACAGTTGTAATAGTAGAGGGAGCTCACAGCTGAAATGGCTGATTTGATTGGGCCCACAGAAATGCAACTTGAGGGCAAAAACTGTGTTAATTGTGGCACCTAGGAAGGCCATGGTCCATGCACCAATCACCAGCTGAACACAGATCGCTTTGCTCATTGTCTGCACATAAAGCAATGGGCCACAGATGGCTGCGTAGCGGTCATACGCCATGGCTGAGAGAATGAAAATTTCTGTACCAGCTGAGAGGAAAAGGAAGAACATCTGGGCAATGCATCCATCAACAGAAATAGTTTTTTGCTTTGCTTGGAAGTTCATCAGCATATTAGGCACCGTGACTGAGGAATAGCAGATATCAACAAAGGATAAATGGAAGAGGAAGAAGTGCATGGGGGTGTGTAGGTGAGGATCAGCCCTTATGACCAGCATGATCATTACATTCCCCACTAGGGTGACTAGGTAAATAACTAAAAACTGCAGGAAGAGGAAAATCTGCATCTGTGGGTCACTGGAAAGTCCCAGGAGGATAAATTCACTCACTGTGGTTTGATTTTCCATTAATATTTTTTCAGGAAAACTGTGACCTGCAAGAATGAAAGGAACACATATCATAAAGGTAAATTGAAGTGGCCTATGGTGAATATCCGATCAGTAGGATGAATGTAAAGAGGGCCCTACTCCAAATGCGTGTTTTCAATGGACAAAATAGACTAGAGTCACAACGGATTTAGGCCCCTAACTGCCACTTTAGGTGACTAAATCCCAGAATCAGGCCCCACTGGGATTCACAAAAACCCTGCTCAGCAGGGAGAATGGGACAGTGTGATATGGGGCTCCCTCAGTCTCTCCTGTTGAAGCTGTTCCACTGGGGTTAAATAATTAAAGAGGCATTGGAGAAGGGGGACCGAATTCTGGGTCTCCGGCATTGGGGGAAAGTTAATTCCCTAACCATCTTGGCTAATAGCCATTGATGGTCGTATCCTCCATGAACCTATCTAGTTCTTTTTTGAACCCACTTATACTTTTGGCCTTCACTTTTGGAGCAGGCCTGTCTCCTTGTCTCCTGCTGAAGCTCTTTCACATTGTATAAATCAGAGGCACATCAGCAGCTGGAGATACCTATGGCTATAATACTGCCATAGCCACATCTAGAATGAATTTCCAGCTTGAATGGTCATAGAATCATAGAATATCAGGGTTGGAAGGGACCTCAGGAGGTCATCTAGTCTAACCCCCTGCTCAAAGCAGGACCAATCCCCAACTAAATCATCCCAGCCAGGGCTTTGTCAAGCCTGACCTTAAAAACCTCTAAGGAAGGAGATTCCACCACCTCCCTAGGTAACCCATTCCAGAGCTTCACCACCCTCCTAGTGAAAAAGTTTTTCCTAATATCCAACCTAAAACTCCCCCACCGCAACTTGAGACTATTACTTCTTGTTCTGTCATCAGGTACCACTGAGAACAGTCTAGATCCATCTTCTTTTGAACTCCCTTTCAGGTAGTTGAAAGCAGCTATTAAATCCCCTCTCATTCTTCTCTTCTGCAGAGTAAATAATCCCAGTTTCCTCAGCCTCTCCTCGTAAGTCTCCTCCAGCCCCCTAATCATTTTGTTGCTCTCCGCTGGACTCTTTCCAATTTTTCCACATCCTTCTTGTAGTGTGGGGCCCAAACCTGGACACAGTACTCCAGATGAGGCCTCACCAATGTCGAATAGAGGGGAATGATCACGTCTCTCGATCTGCTGGCAATGCCCCTACTTATACAGCCCAAAATGCCACTAGCTTTCTTGGTAACAAGGGCACACTGTTGACTCATATCCAGCTTCTCATCCACTTCAACCCCTTGGTCCTTTTCTGAAGAACTGCTTCCTAGCCATTCGGTCCCTAGTCTGTAACAGTGAATGGGATTCTTCCATCCTAAGTGCAGGACTCTACACTTGTCCTTGTTGAGGACAAGAGTCAACAAGAGTCAGGATAGGGGGATTTTGATTTCTTAAATCCCTCAAAATTGCAATCCAAGGCAATGCCACTTCCCCCGGGGCTGGTAGGGGAACCCGGGCCTGCCCTCTACTCCAGGTTCCTGCTCAGGGACCCTCTCATCAGCAGCCATGGGCTGCTCTGTCCCAAACTTTGCTGCCATTTCCCTGAGCCTTTTCCTACTTTGCCTCTTTCAGGCTTCCACTCCATCACCCTTCTGGGTACACCCTTCCGTTGGAGCCAGGATCCCAGGGCTTCTCTTCTGCCCCTGGATTGCCTGCTTTCCCTCTCTAATGCCCAGAGAGTGATTGCCGGCTTCCTCCGCTTTCTGGTGCCTGCCTCCTGCCTTACACCAGTGTAGAAAGGCCCTCTGACACTTGACCAGCTTATGCGAGGATCGGGCTATTTTGGGCATTGCTGTTAGTTTCCCCTTCTTGGTCACAAGTCTACAGTCGTGCTGGAAAAGATACAATCTTGGCCAGCTAAGCCAGAATCTCATTAGGCAGGAGGGAAAAGGAGAAGGATAGGAAAGAGAAGAAACAAGGTGGGGGAAGAAAAAAGGACACATCACAAGGAGAGAGAGAATCTCATATCTCAGGCTGTATTTGGGATTTAACTGGAGCTAGTGGCAGTGTCATCTGGCTTCTTCTCTCCATCTAGATCTAGTCAGGACATTGCTCAGAATTGGGACGATCCACCTTTTTTTTTTTTGTCCACCAGTTTGGCCTAGTTTTGGTGCAACCATTTTGGTTCACTGAATTATCAAACCCACACTGTCTTAATTACCAGGCATGATCTTAACATAGTCCTGGAGTTATATCAGGACACCTTTCTGTTTGGAGAAATTCAGCCTTTCCGTCGTACCTTTTTCCATCAACGTTTGTTACGATAAGTTATTGTCGCGTCTGTGGAACTTTCCAATACTTTTTACAGTGGAGCTCACAATGAGAATAAATTTGTAGGCCCAATATGAAAACGTGTTAAACTCTTCAGTCCCCAAATTACAAAAGATTGTTACTATCAATCATCTGCTAAGGACCAACAAAATGCCAGTCTCTGTATTTAAGATGAAACTAAAGAGAGTCTATGGCCCAAAAAGCCTACATATAACAGATAAAGGCTGGAGAAGCACTTTCTTTCTTTCTTTTTCTTTCTTTCTTTCTTAAACCAGAAGAAGAGCTCTGTGTGGCTCCAAAGCTTGTCTCTCTCACCAATAGAAGTTGGTCCAATAAAAGATATTACCTCACCCACCTTGTCACTCTGATATCTTGGGACTGACACAATTACATTTATGTATTTATGTAAGTCAAAGCTGTCACATTTTCAAGGGGACCCACTGTACTTCATTCTAATCAGGGTTTGTGGCCAGTTTCTGATCTCAATTATCCCAGTGTAAACACAGAGTCACCCCAGTGAAGACAATGGAATTAAGTCTGAATTCTGACCTCAGTTACCTCAACGTAAATCTAGAGTTATCTCTCTTAAATCAATGCATTTAGAGCCAGATTCTGAACTTTGCTTCAAGACTATTGGATTTCACTTGCTATAACTTCAGTAAACAGAGTGAAGCTCCACTGTTTTTAACTGGATGTAGCTGACACAAAATAACTATTTAAGAACTGTGGCCCAGATCCTCAAGGTATTTAGGCACTTAATTCCCATTGAAATCAGTGGGAATTAGGTACCTAAATACCGTTGAGGTTCTGGGCCTGCATTTCTGATTCACTTCTATGTTTTTGATTTGTGTGACTCCAGGTAAATATCTCCCACCCCCACCCTCTCTCCCTCAGACTCATGCTGGCATTATTGGAGCCATTTTATAGTCTCTTTTCCCTGCTGTTAGTTCAGTGGAAAATTCTCCTTAAAAATCAGTGGATCTAATACAAAACAGAGCATCAGAGCCAGATCATCCACTCGCTTGCACTGATTTGACACAGGGATAACTCCACTGATCAGAATCTTGTCCTATGTGTAAACAGTATGTGTCTGATTTTCAGAGGAGTTGAGAGAATCACAACCGTGGTCAAACCACATGACTCAGATCCTTACCTTCTGTAAATCAGCACTGATTTGAATTGAGCAATGATAGTTTACACCTGCTGGGGATCTGGCCCACTTTGACGTAGGAAATCAGGGACTATAGATGCCAGTTTCTTTTTTTCTTGCCCTGGGCTGCAATCTAGTAGACACTGTGTTTCCTTCTTAAAGATGCTTTACATTTACTTTCTTAAAAAAACCCTTTCCTTTTTCAGAAGATTTGTTTCCCTGAGTCAATCGAGTTTGAAAGTGTTTCACTGTCTTGAAACACAGGAAAATAAAACAAAGCACAAAGCATTTGTCATTCCCTCCTCATGCACCAGACATCCTCTGCAGGAGCAACAGCAACCAGACCTCGAGGTGCCCACTCACACTTTCATCTTGTAAACACTGAGGCCAGATTTCCAAAGGTGATTAAGCACATAAAGATGCAGCCTAGTGGAATTTTCCAAAGCACCTAAACTGATGAGGTGCCTAACTCCCATTGGATGGTAGGTGGCTAACTTGAATAGGCACTATTGAAAATCCCATTAAGGCTCAGTTCCTCAAAGGCATTTAGACACCTAACTCTCATTGACTGCAATGGAAGATAGGTGGCTAAGTGTCCATGGCTAAGTGTGGACTGAGGGTTGCATGGCAGAAGTCCCACCCATGGGCACACCCACTTCTGGCCCACCTCGTGACCCCTTGTTCCCTATTCACACCTGTTCACCAGTTTGGCGTAGGATAGAATTAGGGCAGGATCCAGTCTTTGAACCTGCTACGCCAGTAACCAGTCACACCAGTGAAGGATCAGCCTTCAGATGGCAAAAGGTTTATTCAGCTTTTCAAAAAGGATTTTGGGAGGGGAGGAATATCTCACTGGTTTGAGCATTGGCCTGCTAAACTGAAGGTTGTGAGTTTAATCCTTGAGAGGGCCACTTAGGAATCTAGGGCAAAAATCAGTACTTGATCTTGCCACTGAAGGCAGGGGTCTGGATCCAATGACTTTTCAAGGTCCTTTCCAATTTTAGGAGACAGATATATCTTCTGTTATATATTTCCAAAGGAGCTGACTAACTGGATGGTGTATTTCAATGGAAATTGGATGCCCCTTTGAAAATCCCAGCAACTATTTCCCAGTGACAAACCCAACTTTGCTGAGGAGCCCCAGTCATGCATTCGTTGACCAGGACCCCATTGTGCTAGGTAATTAGCCAAACAATGGTTCCTACCCCAAACAGTTTACAGTCTAATTAAGACAACATGAAATTCACAGTATAAAAACATTATAGGAGAAAGCAGAAAATCTCTGGAGTTCACTAGGCCAGACTGTAATGATCTTACTCACAAATTTAAGTCACTCACAGACTTAAATTTCACTCTGAGTGGGTAATGTTATATACATTGGCTTGGCAGAATTTGAAAAGGTAATATCACTGTTTACTTTTAAGTCTTTTTTTTATTTTAATCCATTTAAATTTTCACAGTTACAGGAAATTATAGGGGGTGGGGGTGGGAGGAGAAGTGGCCAGGCAATTATTTACCGGCAATAGACATTCAGATTTAAAAAGTTAAGCTTTATAAGCAACTTGGACCCCTGACTCTAGCAACAAAAGGACAGTCCACTGTTGTTGCTGTTGATGATGATGATGGTGATACCCTTGTATTTGACTTATACCTCCTCTGAACCATTGGTAATCGTGATGGTACCACAGACTTCCAGACTCCATTCACCTCTCATTTAGGTCATACTTTATAATAAGGTTCAATTAATACATAATTGATATTTTAATAAATGCTTGAGGAATTTGTATTGATTCCACCTGTCAAAATATGTTGCTTACAACCATGTCTTATTATCATTTGTAAAGCTTTCTAATGATGCGCTTATAACGATCTGGAACATATACTGCTCATGTCTCTAATGTACTTGTAATCTATTAATTGCTTATAAGAAGGCTTGGAAAAATTCATTTTTTAATTAATTTCAATGGATTATAATGTTTATTTTTAAGCCTTGTTTTTGAATTTTTACACAATTGTGCAGAAGTATGGGTTTTAAACATTTTTATTTTATTTTTATCAATTAAATTTCCACAGTGTGAGAACTTATGGCAGGGGCAGACAATGGGGGTGGGAGGCTGGGGCACTGTCAGGCAATAATTATTCAATGACCATACATGCTGAAAAGTTGTCAAGCAACATTTGCCTTACTTTCCCTACTTATCAATTTCAATTATTATCAATGACAATCTTTTTTCATCGTTTTATGTATCTATGGTGAATTAGCATTTATTGACATATCCCTATAAAAATCTAAGCTGTCCAAGCCTATTTAGGAAGCTTTTATAAATAGTGCCCTAATACTAAGTGTCACCCCATTTTCTTCAGTTGAATGAGCCCCTCTGCAAACTGCACTGTCTTTATTATGTTTTCACAAGTGTAATTGAGGTGAACTTAGTAAATAATTATGTCGATGGTACACAGCATGGAATGGACTCTGTGTCCTTCTTTCTGAAATGTGCTGACCACAGAGCTTTTTCATTCTTTCTTTTCTTTTCTCTTGGCAAAAAATTATTTTTTTCTCTCTAAAGACATCAGATCTGATTTGTAGTAAATAAATTACTCTGCAAGACAGCAAGAAGGTGAAAGTGATCCAAAACTGACTATACGCACAAGAGAAATTGTCTAACCTTCTTTTATATTGTAGTGTGAGCACGGTGCAGAAGCACAGGCTGGCATTCTCAAAGAACCCTGAGGGAATTGGGCACCCACATACATTGCATTTCAGTGGGATTTGTTCATCCAACTCCTTTAGACTCTGGTGAAAATCCCAATATAAAACCCCCCAGCACAAGCAATGAAAAGAAAATCAGGAAGCAAAATTTGTTCTGTTCAAGGAATCTAAACTAGTATTAATTTGAAAGTTAGGAATAATAATAACAAGAAAACATTCTGATTTCAATTAAACTTGTGTAAATCCTATGTATTCTGGGAAGACATTCAAAGAATTTTCAAAACATACTCATTATATCACATCAGATACAGAAGTAACTGATCTCTGAACATGAAGAGAAAACCAATACTGTTGTTATTTTTCTTTTAAAAAAGCAGACAATAATGCTGTTTCTCTAATACACACCCTTTGAAACTTGTCAAAAGGTTCTAGCTCTCATCCAGCCCTAATGGAGTCAATCATCAACTATCCTTAATAAATCATTTGCATATCTCTGTATGTACCTATAACTGAAAATAAAAAATCTATATTGTATGCGCTACTGTCTTCTTAATTGCTCTGTTCAGGCAAAATACAAGTGTTTCAGTCAGGAAGGTTTATTTCATCTGCTCAGAGTCAGCCTTGGGACATGATCTTCAGAGAAATCCACAGACTTTCTCAGGAACTTTGAGTGCTTTGCTTGTGGAGTCATTAAATAAATAACTCAAGGGCCAGTCCTCAAATTCCTATATCCCCATATATTTGTGAACTCGTACACCTGCCTTCGTAGAGTTCCTCTGCACTGGATTCTGAACAACTTTCACATGCTGGTTCCTTGTGTCAAACCTCCATCCATTATTCTTGGATCTTGTCCCAAAACGAGTTGACTGAACAACAGAGCACAATGAGACATATTCTTTTCCCGCCCAGAGAATAACAATAATACTTAGCTCTTATGTGGTGCTTTAAATCAGTAGATCGTAAAGCACTTTACCAAGGAGGCCAGGATCATTATCCCCCTTTTACAAATGGGAAACTGAGGTACAGAAAGGGGAAGATTTCCCCAGGTGTTTGAGAGGGGAATCAGCCCACTCACTCCAGTGGAGTTACTCCTGGTTTACACTGGGGTGATTGAGGTGAGAATCAAGCTCACTGACTTCAGCGATTCATAGATTTTAAAGCCAGAAGGCACCATCAGTTAGACACCTACTGGGATTCTTAAAGGTGACTAGACAAATTAGGTGCTTAACTCCCATTGAAGTCAATGGCAGTGAGGTGATTTTTAAATCTACACTACATGTCTACCTGCATCTTTAGGCACCTAAATCCCTATAAAAATCCAACCTTTATAGACCATGTTCAAGCCATCTCTTAACCTCTTAGGTAACTTAATAACTTAATAGCTTAATAGATTTAACTTCAAGGAAAAACTCTTGTTTTACATTAAGACCGTAAGAACATAAGAACGGCTATACTGGGTCAGACCAATGGTCCTTGTAGCCCAGTATCCTGTCTTCAGACAGTGGCCAATGCAGGATACCTTTGTCATAAACAGATAGTTAAGGGTTAGGAAGCTCAGTAAACCTGGCTGACACCTGACCAGAGGACCAATAAGGGGACAAGATACTTTCATATCTTGAGCTATCATATCTTGGTGGAGGGAAGTCTTTGTTTTGTGTACTTTGTTTTGGTTGTTGTTCATTCTCCGGATGGAGAGGGACCAGACGTCAATCCAGGCTCTCCAAATCTTTCTGAATCAGTCTCATGTTTCAAATTTGTAAGTACCTAGTCAGGAGGGCAGGTTAGTCTTATGTTTGTTTTCTCAACCTGTGAATCTTTCTTTTTCTGGAAGGATTTTTACCTCTGTTTGCTGTAACTTTGAACCTGAGGCTAGAGGGGGGTTTCTCTGGCTATATAAATTTAAATACCCTGTAAAGCATTTCCTGATTTTACAGAGATAATTTTTACCTTTTCTTTTTCTTTAATTAAAAGCTTTCTTTTTAAGAAGCTGATTGATTTTTTCCTTGTTTTAAGACCCAAAGGGATTGGTGGGGGGGGGAAAAAGGGGGGATGGTTAATTCCTCTTTGTTATAAGATCCAAGGAGTTTGGATCAGTGTTAAGCCTCTCAAGGCAACCCAGAGAAGGGAAAGTCTGGGGGGAAAAAAGTGGGGATAGTTAATGTCTCCTTGTGTTAAAATCTAAGGGGTTTGGATCTGTGTTCACCAGGGAATTGGTGAAGAGTCTCTCAAGGCTATCCAGGGAAGGGAATTAGTGCTTGGGAGTGGTGGCAGTGTACCAGATCTAAGCTAGTAAATTAAGCTTAGAAGTGTCCATGCAGGTCCCCACATTTGTACTCTAAAGTTCAGATTGGGTGAAGAAACCTTGACAACCTTAGAGGGAATGAACAGAACAGGGAAGTTATCAAATGATCCATTCTCTGTCATCCAGTCCCGGGATCTGACAGACCAGCAATTTTAATACTATCCCACCTACACTGTTGGGCATTCTTTACTGCCTTGTGCTTAGGTGTCAGAAAAAGATGTGACCTCCAGAGAATAAAGGATCCTCCAGCTTCAGATCTTGACTATTTAGGTAAACTAAAGAGTTATTGTTATTTTACCAGATTCTACCATGATAGACTAGATCCTCAACTGAGGTAAATAGGTGGACAGCCCCAATCACTTCTTGGATTGGCAGCAATTTGTGCCTAAAGAGAAATAGACCCAGCATTCTCAGTGGTGCTATGATGTATAAACCAGCTGAGGACTCTATATTATATTTTTGAATGAGTATTTTTGACCTGGGATGTACAGTGGAACTAGACTTGGCTATGATTTGCACCATTGTCAATACAGGAGACTCCCACTGCTTGCCTAATAAATCAGTTGACCCATCTGATTTAGCATTTGGGCTGCTCTTCTAGGAAGCCCATCTAGTTTAGTGGTTGCAGTGCTGTATAAACTGTGGCTGGGAGTTTCAAAGGGGACTAATCCAATGGGAGTTGAGCACTTATCTCCCTTTGACTCATTTAAAGTCGCAACCTAAAAAAAAAATCAAAATTAAATTCCATTTGATTTATTAATAGTGGGTTGGGTTCTCCTCTCACATAGGACCAAATAAGTAAGTAAATTACTCCTGATTAGACTGTGGAAACTCCAGTGGAATTCTTCCAAATTTAAACCAGCATAATTCCATTCCCTTCAGAAGAGCTACCCGTCCTCTACGTGGAAAGGAGAATCATGCCTATTGGTTTCAGCGCAGTACCTTGTGATTTAGGCCAGTGACAATGGGATGAGAATCAGACCCAACGTACTAGGGGCTCGTAAAAAATGACAGATCAGACATTTGAGGTCTTCCCTGCATCCACCCAAAATGAAGAGCACAGACACTAGCAGAAACTTGACTGGAGTTTGGCTTAGTAAGAACCGAGTAAGAATCTCAGGTGTTAGCCCATTGACTTCAGTGCAATTATGGCCCAAGTAACAATATTGCCCCAGTAAGCTGGGATTTTCAAAAGGGTCTATGGGAGTTATGTTTTCAGTGTGACTTGAGCACCTAACTCCTATAGGCTCCTTTGAAAATACCAGCTTAAGTGAGCACTGAGTAAATAGTGAATGAGAAGAAATTAAATACCGAATAAGGCCTGAGTACACACCAAGTAAACTTTCTCTTTACCTCAAGGTTTGTCCACACTGCATGCTTCTTTTGGCGGCATGTAGAGTACAGACATGGCCAGCCCTCTAGCACGGGAATAAATCACAGAGTAGATGGTAAGGCATGGGTAAAGATACCCCTGAAGCTTGTTTGTGTGTTCTCAAGTACAAACCCTACACGTCTCTCTATTCGCCCAAGCAGTGCTGTCTACACTGCTATTTTCAGATGTGTAGTGTCCTGCTGTCTCCTCACCGCTGAAGGGTGAGGGGTGAAGAAGAGTCCTCTATACTGTATAATGGGCACTAGGGGCAGCAGAGGGTGGGGGTGGGGAAGGGGCGGCTATATTGTATAACGGGCACTAGGGGCAGCAGAAAGTGATGGGTGGGGAAGGGGTGGCTATACTGTATAATGGGCACTAGGGGAAACAGAGTGGCACTTGTATCCCTAGTGAGCTAATAGTCACTTTATCTAACTGTCCATCCATCCAATTGTCCATCTAACTCTCCATCTGTATTATCATCTGTCCATCCACCTATTTTTTTTCTGTCTATCTGTCCACCAGGATGTTTCACTTTTTCCTCCTTCTGCTATTTGTCCATCCAATTATCCATTGTCGTCTATTCCTTTTTCAGAAGATTTTTTTCCATGAGTCAATTGAGTTTGAAAGTGTTTCGCTATCTTGAAACACAGGAAAATAAAATAAAGCACAAAGTATCTGTCATTTCCTCCTCATGCATCAGATATCCTCGGCAGGAGCAACAGCAACCAGACCACTCACACTTTGATCGTGGAAACACTGAGGCCAGATTTCCAAAGGTGTTTAGACACATAAAGATTCAGCCTAGTGGGATTTTCCAAAGCACCTAAACCGACGAGGTGCCTAACTCCCATTGGATGGTAGGTGGCTAACTTGAATAGACACTTTTGAAAATCCCATTATGGCTCAGTTCCTCAAAGGCATTTAGACACCTAACTCTCATTGATTGCAATGGGAGTTAGGTGTCTAAGTGTCCGTGCACATCTTTAGGCACCTAAATTCCGTTCGAAACATAGCCCTCCATCCATTGACCTCAGGAGAGAATCTTCATTTCTTCCTTCAGTGGAGCAGGAGTACCCCATTACGTAGGGATTGTTTCCTGTGTACTCAATTTTTAGACTGAGGGTTGGGTGTCAGAAGTCCCACCCATGGGCACACCCACTATAGGCACACCGCCTGACTCCTTGTTCCCTATTCACACCTGTTCACCAGTTTGGTGTGGGATGAGATTAGGGCAGAACCCAATATCTCTTTGAACCTGCTATGCCAGTAACCAGTCACACCAGGGAAGGATCATCCTTAAGATGGGAAAAGGTTTATTCAACTTCTCAAAAGGGATTGCCAAAGGGGCTGACTAACTGGATGGTGATTTTCAATGGGAATTGTTTGCCCCTTTGAAAATTCCAGCAACCCAACTTTGCCAGGGAGCCCCAGTCATGCATTCGTGGACCAGGACCCCATTGTGCTAGGTGATTAACCAAACAATGATCTCTACCCCAAAGAGTTTACAATCTAATTAAGACAACATGAAATCCACAGTATAAAAACATTATAGGATAAAGCAGAAAATCTTTGGAGTTCACTAGGCCGGACTGTAATGATCTAACTCACATGAGTAGCACCACTGACTTAAATTTTACCCTGAATGGGTAAAGTTAGAAACATTGACTTGGCAGAAAACGATGGGTAATATCAACATTTACTTTTAAGCATTTTTTTTATTTTGATCCATTTAAATTTTCACAGTTGTGGGAAATTATAGGGGGTGCGGGTGGGAAGAGGAGTGGCCAGGCAATTATTTAATGGCAATAGACATTCAGATTCAAAAAGTTAAGCTTTATAAGCCGTTGTAACACAAATTGTCAACATCACATGTCAAAATACCCACACCTAGACCCATGATTATATTTTATTGTTGTTTAGGTTGCAATTTTTAAAGGTGCCTAAGAGAGTTAGGCCCACAAATCCCATCAAAATTGAATGAGGGTTTGGTGCCTAATTCCTTTAGACTTCCTGGAAAGTCCCAGCCTGATTGTAGGACCTAAATGCCTTTGGCTTCTGGACCATAGATCCTTGTCAAAATGTTGTAATAGAGCTAGAAAGATGTCAAATCATGTGAAAAATTGTAAGAAGCTGTCCAATTTGCATCATCATGTTGACAGATGTGACAAAGTATTATCACAGTTTTCCAGTCACGTCCAAGTCTTCTCCAAGTTTTCAGAGAGTCTTATCAACATTTTATAGATTGTAAGCAAAGTGATTTCAATGCTTGTGGAGCTCCATCAAAAGTGCTAGAGTGCTAAATGTCAGAAGCAAGTATCTGGGTAAAATGGAGAAATATATCATATCAGGCTAGTTTCCATACACAGAGAATGAGGGCCTGATCCTCATTGAAAAGAAGACCCCTTTCCATCATTCCAGCAGTGTAAAGGGTTCCTTCAGACCTTATAAATTACAGTCACACCCATTTTAAGGCCCATTTACACTGCAAAAGAATTCAAAGTTGCCTTATTGTGAATGAGACTCAGTCCCAGTAATATAGTTTCCAAATTCTGGGCCAAATTCTCCATTAATTATTATTATTATTTATTTATTTATTTATTTATTTATTTATTTGATTATATTAAGATACCAGAAAGGATTTATTTACTATTAGTATGCTTTGATGGTTCACTTGATTTCCCCTCGCTGGCTGCCTAAATCAATGATATCCAGGCCATTGGACAATAACATCACGTCCTACTGAAAGCCTTCCTCAAGATTTCCTTGACTTCTTTATTCCTTAGAGTGTAAATGAAAGGATTAAGCAATGGTGTCACAATAGTATTGAAGACAGAGACAATTTTGTTCATGTCCAGTGAGTTCTGTTTAGAAGGCTCGACGTACAGGAAGATGGCAGAGCCGTACAATATAACCACAACGGTGAGATGGGCAGAGCAAGTGAAAAAGGCCTTTTTCTGGCCTTGGGCAGATGGAATTCTCACTATGGTGGAGATGATGTAAATGTAGGAGACCAGGGTGACTGCACAGGAGCCCAGGATGACAATAAAGCAGATAGTAATGTACACCATCTGAAAGAGACGCGTGTCTGTGCAGGAGAGCTCTATCCAAGAATCTATGTCACAGAAGAAATGGTTGATGACCACAGGACCACAGAAGGACAACCTGGTGATAAGAAACGCCGGCACAGAAATAGTCAGGAAGCCACCTACCCATGAGCCAATGGCCAACTGAGTGGACAAGGTGCTGTTCATGATGGAGCTATAGCGCAATGGGTGGCATATGGCCAAATAGCGATCATAGGCCATGACGGCCAGGAGTAGAAATTCAGTGCAGCCTAGGGAGAAGAAAAAGTACATCTGCAGGAGGCAGCTGAGGAAGGAGATGGTTTTGCTTTGGGAGACGAGATTGGTAAGAGTCTTGGGGATGGTTGCTGTGGTGTACCAGATCTCCAGGAAGGAGAGATTGCAGAGGAAGTAGTACATAGGAGTGCGGAGGCGATGGTGGGTCCCCACTAAGGATATGATGGTGATGTTTCCTGTGACTGTCAGGAGGTACATGAAGAAGAATAGCATGAAGAGTGAGATCTGCAAATAACGAGAGCCAGGGAACCCACGCAGAATAAATTCCTTCACATTGGTTTGATTTCCCTTCACCATTGGGGCCAGGTGGTGTACCTGCCAAAACACATGAGACCATAAAGAGAAGATGAAAAAATACACAGGTGATTTTGTTAGAGGCAGGTCATTGTTGACAGACAACAAACTGAGCCATCACATATATATCAGGATTCTGAACACAATTTGTATGGTGTAGTGAACATTTAACTTTCAATGGGAGCTGGGAACCCTCAGCATGTTGTTGGCTCAGGGCATTTGACAGAGATGGGCACCCATTTGGCTACCAGAGCTGGAAACAGAACCCAGGTATTCAGATTCCCAGTTCCTTTTTCTGAGCTGTTAGAACACACTCCTCACCCCGAGCCTGAAACAGCACCCAAGAGTCCTGGAGTATATTTTCAAAAGAGACAATTGATCTGGGGGTGCCTCTGGTTTTTGGATCTCTGGTTTGAGACATCTTAAAGGAAGGGTCTGGCCTCTAGTGCGCAACTTGGTCCCCTGACTTTAGCAACAAAAGACAGGCCACTGTTGTCGTTGTTGATGATAATGGTGATACCCTTGTATTTGACTTATATCTCCTCTGAACCATTGGTAATCGTGATGGTACCACAGACTTCTAAACTCCATTCACCTCTCATTTTGGTCATACTTTATAATAAGGTTTGATTAATAAATAATTGATGTTTTAATAAATGCTTGACAAATTTGTATTGATTCCACCTGTCAAAATATGTTACTTACATCCCTGACTTATAATCACTTGTAAAGCTTTCTAATGATGCGCTTATAACGATCTGGAGCATATACTGCTCATGTTGCTAATGTACTTTTAAACGATTAATTGCTTATAAGAAGGCTTGGAAAAATTCATTTTTTAAAAAATTTCAATGGATAATAATGTTTATTTTTGTCTTGTTTTTGAATTTTTGCACAATTGTGCAGAAGTATGGGTTTTAAACATTTTTATTTTATTTTATTGTTATCAATTTAATTTTCACAGTGTAAGAACTTATGGGAGGGCTAGACAATGGGGGTGGGGGAGTGGGGCACTGTCAGGCAATAATTATTCAATGACCATACATGCTGAAATGTTGTCAAGCAACATTTTCCTTACTTTCCCTACTTATCAATTTCAATTATTATTAATGAAAATATTTTTTCATCATTTTGTGTGTGTATGATTAAATAGGATTCACTGACATTTCCTAATAAAAATCTAAGCCGTCCAAGCCTATTTAGAAAGCTTTTATAAATAGTGCCCTAATACAAAATGTGACCCCATTTTCTTCAGTTGAATGAGCCCCTCTGCAAACTGCACTGTCTTTAATATGTTTTCACAACTGTAACTGAGGTGAACTTGGTAAATAATTACGTTGATGGCAGGGGCGG
>ML123533.1:195263-228176 GCA_003846335.1 Cuora mccordi
CTGCCGCCCTCCCGGTGACTGGCAGAGCGCCCCCTGCAGCATGCCGCGCCAAGCACGTGTTTGGCGTGCTGGGGCCTGGAGCCGCCTCTGGCTGATGGTACACAAGATGGAATGGACTCCATGTCCTTCTTTCTGAAATGTGCTGACTACATAGCTTTTTCATTCTTTCTTTTCTTTTCTTCTTGGCAAAACCTTATTTTTTTCTCTCTAAATACATCAGATCTGTAGTAAATATGGGGGGAAATTGTTTTATTTTGGAAAGTGTAGAGTCTGCATTACAAAATTACAATTATTCTGCAAGACACCAAGAATGTGAAACTGATGCGAAACTGACTATAAACACAAGAGAAATTGTCTAACCTGCTTTTATATTGTAGTGTGAGCACAGTGCAGAAGCACCGGCTGGCATTCTCAAAGAACCCTGACGGAATTGGGCACCCACATACATTGCATTTCAGTGGGATTTGTTCATCTAACTCCTTTAGACTCCGATGAAAATCCTAGCTTAAAAACCCCCACCACAAACAATGAAAAGAAAATCAGAATGCAAAATTTGTTTTGTTCAAGGAATCTAAACTAGTATTAATTTGAATGTTAGGAATAATAATAACAAGAAAACATTCTGATTTCACTTAAACTTGTGTAAATCTTACATATACTGGGAAAATATTCAAAGAATTTTCAAAATATACTCACTGTGTTGGATCTGTGGAGGGGAAATGATATAACATCAGATGTAGAAGAAACTGATCTCTGAACGTGGAGAGAAAACCAATACAGTTATTTTAAATAATAATAATAATAACAATGCTGTTTCTCTAACACACACTCTTTGAAACTTATCAAAAGGTTCTAGCTCTCAGCCTGCCCTAAAGTTGTCAACCATCAACTATCCTTAATAAATTGTTTGCATAACTCTTTATATACCTATAATTGAAAATAAACAATCTATATCTTATATGCAACTGTCTTCTTAATTGCTCTGTTCAGGCAAAATAAAAGTGTTTCACTCAGGAAGGCTTATTTCATCTGCTCAGAGGCAGCCTTGGGACATGATCTTCAGAGAAATCCACAGACTTTCTCAGGAACTTTGAGTGCTTTGCTTGTGGAGTCATTAAATAAATAACTCAAGGGCCAGTCCTCAAATTCCTATGTCCCCATGTGGATTTTGTGAACTCGTACACCTGCCTTCACAGAGTTCCTCTGCACCGGATTCTGAACAACTTTCACATGCTCGTTCCTTGTGTCAAACCTCCATCCATTATTCTTGGATCTTGTCACAAAAAGAGTTGGCTGAACAACAGAGCACAATGAGACATATTTTTTTCCAGCCAAAGAATAACAATAATACTTCACTCTTATGTGGTGCTTTAAATCAGTAGATCTCAAAGCATTTTACCAAGGAGGCCAGGATCATTATCCTCCTTTTACAAATGGGAAACTGAGGCGCAGAAAGGGGAAGATTTACATCAGGTGTTTGAGAGGGGACTCAGCCCCACTCACTCCAGTGGACTTACTCCTGGTTTACAGTAGGGTGAGTGAGGGGAGAATCAGGCTCACTGACTTCAGCGTTTCATAGTTTTTAAAGCCAGAAAGCACCATTATGATCATGTCTTCTGACCTCCTGTATAACCCCAACCAGGGAATTTCACCCAATGATTCTCTCAGCAAACCCATAATTTGTGTCTGAGCTACAGTGTATCTTTTGGAGAAAACATCCAGTCTTTATTTAAAGACTTCAGGTGATGGAGAACTCTCCACACCCTTGACAAGTGGTTCTAATGGTTAATTATCCCCACGGTGAAAAAATTGCTTCGTATTTCCATGCTGCATTGGATCTCGTTCTGCTTTTATCTGCTAGATTAAGGATACCTCCTCTATCTGGAATCTTCTCCTTTTGAAGTTACTTAGGGCCAGATTGTTAAAGGTATTTAGGCATCTAAAAATGCAGTTAGGCACCTAGTGGGATTCTCAAAAGTGTCTAGACAAATTAGGTGCTTATCTCCCATTTAAGTCAATGGCAGTGAGGTGATTTTTATATCTACACTACATACCTACCTACATCTTTAAGCACGTAAATCCCTATTAGAATCTGACCATTATACATCATATTCAAGCCACCTCTTAACCTCTTTGGTAACTTAATAGATTGAACGTCAAGGAATAACTCTTGTTTTACGCTAAGACCGTAAGAACATAAGAATGGCCATATTGGGTCAGACCAATGGTCCATCAAGTCCAGTATCCTGTCTTCAGACAGTGGCCAATGCAGGATACCTCAGAGGGAATGAACAGAACATGGCAGTTATCAAATGATACATTCTTTGTCATCCAGTCCCAGAAACTGGCAGACCAGCAATTTTAATACTATCCCACCTACACTGATGGGCATTCTTTACTGCCTTATGCTTAGGTGTCGGAAAAAGACGTCATCTCCAGTGAATAAAGGATCCTCCAGCTTCAGATCTTGACTATTTAGGTAAACTAAATAGTTATTGTTATTTTACCAGATTCTACCATGATGGACTAGATCCTCAACTGGGGTAAATAGGTGGACAGCCCCATTGACTTCCTGGATTGGTGCCAGTTTGTGCCTAAAGAGAAATAAATCCAGCATTCTCAAAGGTGCTATGATGTACAAACCAGCTGAGTACTCTATATTATATTTTTGAATGAGTATTTTTGACCTGGGATGTACAGTGGAGCTAGACTTGGCTATGATTTGCACCATCGTCAATACAGAAAACTCCTACTGTTTGCCTAATAAATCAATCTACCCACCTGATTTAGCATTTGGGCTGCTCTTCTAGGAAGCCCATCTAGTTTAGTGATTGCAGTGTTGTATAAACTGAGGCTGGGAGTTTCAAAGGGGACTAAGCCAATGTGAATTGAGCACTTATCTCCCTTTGACTCATTAAAAGACGCAACCTAAAAAAAAATCAAAATTAAATTGCATTTGATTTATTAATAGTGGGTTGGGTTCTCCTCTCACATAGAACCAAATAAGTAAGTAGATTACTCCTGATTAGGCTGTTCAAACTTCAGTGGAATTCTTCCCAATTTAAACCAACATAACTCCATTCCCTTCAGAAGAGCTACGCCTCATTTACAAGGAAAGGAGAATCATGCCTATTGGTTTCAGAACAGTAGCTTGTGATTTAGGCCAGTGACAATGGAATAAGAATCAGACCCAATGTACTAGGGGCTCGTGAGAAATAGATCAGACCAGGGCTGACCAGAGGGGAGGGCAAGTGGAGCAATTTGCTCCAGGCCCCGGGCTCCACAGGGGCCCCCACGAGAATGGGTGAGGCTCCCTCCCTCACCCCAGCCTGACCCGACCCCGTCTCCCCCCCTCTCCCGGAGACTCAGCGCATCCAGGAGCTCCCCTGGACAGATGCCATGTGGCTCCAGCACAGAGCCGCATGGTAAAGGGGCGGGGTTGCTACCAGTGTGGTGCTCTGCTTTGTTCAATGTTGATAACAGTCGGCTATGTGCGTGTGTTACCTCTGTGTGCTGCCCCGGCTCTGCACAGATAGCTGACACAGCAGAACATAAGAACATAAGAATGGCCATACTGGGTCAGACCAAAGGTCCATCCAGCCTAGTATCCTGTCTACCGACAGTGGCCAATGCCAGGTGCCCCAGAGGGAGTGAACCTAACAGGTAATGATCAAGTGATCTCTCTCCTGCCATCCATCTCCACCGTCTGACAAACAATCTAGGGATACCATTCCTTACCCATCCGGGCTAATAGTCATTAGGGGACTTAACTTCCATGAATTTATCTAGTGCTCTTTAAAACGCTGTTATAGTCCTTACCTTCAGACCCTCCTCAGGCAAGGTGGTCCACAAGTTGACTATGCGCTGCGTGAAGAACTTCCTTGTATTTGTTTTAAACCTACTGCCCATTAATTTCATTTAGTGACCTCTAGTTCTTTTATTATGCGAATAAGTAAATAACTTTTCCTTATCTAGTTTCTCCACATCACTCATGAATTTATATACCTCTATCACATCCCCCCTTAGTCTCCTCTTTTCCAAGCTGAAAAGTCCTAACCTTTTTTATCTCTCCTCATATGGGACCCGTTCCAAAACCCTGATCATTTTAGTTGCCCTTCTCTGAACATTTTCTAGTATCAGAATATCTTTTTTTGAGATGAGGAGACCACATCTGTACACAGTATTCAAGATGTGGGGTTACCATCGATTCATATAAGGGCAATAATATATTCTCAGTATTATTCTCTATCCCCTTTTTAATGATTCCTAACATCCTGTTTGCTTTTTTGACCATCTCTGCACTCTGCGTGGACATCTTCAGAGAACAATCCATGATTACTCCAAAAACTTTTCCTTATTCGATGTAGCTAAATTAGCCCTCATCATATTGTATGTATAGTTGGGGTTATTTTTTCCAATGTGCATTACTTTACATTTATTCACATTAAATTTCATTTGCCATTTTGTTGCCCAATCACTTAGTTTTGTGAGATCTTTTTGAAACTCTTCACAGTCTGCTTTGGTCTTAACTATCTTGAGCAGTTTAGTATCCTCTGCAAACTTTGCCACCTCACTATTTACCCCTTTCTCTAGAACATTAATGAATAAGTTGAATAGGATTGGTCTGAGGACTGACCCTTGGGGAACACCACTAGTTACCCCTCTGCATTCTGAAAATTTACCATTTATTCCTACTCTTTATTCCCTGTCTTTTAACCAGTTCTCAATCCATGAAAGAACCTTCCCTCTTATCCCATGACAACTTAATTTATGGAAGAGCCTTTACTGAAGGACCTTGTCAAAGGCTTTCTGGAAATCTAAGTACACTATGTCCACCGGATCCCCCTTGTCCACGTGTTTGTTGACCCCTTCAAAGAACTCTAATAGATTAGTAAGACACAATTTCCGTTTACAGAAATCATGTTGACTTTTGCCCAACCGTTTATGTTCTTCTAGGTGTCTGACAATTTTATTCTTTACTATTGTTTCGACTAATTTGCCCGGTACTGACGTTAGACTTACCAGACTGTAATTGCCAGAAACACCTCTAGAGACCTTTTTAAATATTGACATTACAATGATCTTCCAGTCATTGGGTACAGAGGCCAATTTAAAGGACCCTAGTTAATAGTTCCGCAACTTCACCTTTGAATTCTTTCAGAACTCTTGGGTGAATGCTATCCAGTCCCGGTGACTTGTTAATGTTAAGATTATCAATTAATTCCAATACCTCCTCTAGTGACACTTCAATCTGTGACGGTTCCTCTGATTTGTCACTGACAAAAGCCGGCTCCGGTTTGAGAATCTCTCTAACATTCTCAGCCGTGAACACTGAAGCAAAGAATCCATTTAGCTTCTCTGCAATGACTTTATCATCTTTTAGTGCTCCTTTTGTATCTCAGTCATCCCGGGGCTCCACTGCTTGTTTAGCAGGATTTCTGCTTCTGATGTACTTAAAAAACATTTTGCTATTACCCTTTGAGTTTTTGGCTAGCCGTTCTTCAAACTCCTCTTTGGCTTTTCTTACTATATTTTTACACTTAATTTGTTTATACTCCTTTCTATTTACCTCACTATGATTTGACTTTCACTTTTTAAAGGAAGTCTTTTTATCTCTCACTGCTTCTTTTACATGATTATTAAGCCACCGTGGCTCTTTTTTAGTTCGTTTACTGTGTTTCTTAATTTGGGGTATACATTGAAGTTGGGCCTCTATTATGGTGTCTTTCAAAAGCGCCCATGCAGCTTGCAGAGATTTCACTTTAGTCACTGTACCTTTTAACTTTTGTTTAACTAACCC
Organism: Cuora mccordi; assembly: GCA_003846335.1. Taxonomy (NCBI): domain Eukaryota; kingdom Metazoa; phylum Chordata; order Testudines; family Geoemydidae; genus Cuora; species Cuora mccordi. The sequence continues at coordinate 201,064 of ML123533.1, forward strand.
CCTCATTTCTGCGTGGTTCCCATTTTTGAAATTAAATGCCACAGTGTTGGGCTGTTGAGATGTTCTTCCCACCACGGGGATGTTAAATGTTATTATACTATGGTCACTATTCCCAAGCAGTCCTGTTATAGTTACCTCTTGGACCAGCTCCTGTGCTCTGGACTAAATTAAGAATTGCCTCTCCCCTTGTGGGTTCCCGTATCAGCTGCTCCAAGAAGCAGTCATTTAAAGTATTGAGAAATTTTGTCTCTGCATTTCATCATCAGATGACATGTTCTCAGTCAGAATGAAACTGTATGTAGCTTACACAAAATAACTATTTAAGAACTGTGGCCCAGATCATCAAGGTATTTAGGCATTTAACTCCCATTGAAATCATTAGGAATTAGGTACCTAAATACCTTGGAGGCTCTGGGCCTGCATTTCTGATTCATGTCTATGTTTTTGGTTTGTGTGACTCCAGGTAAATATCTCCCACCCCCACACTCTCTCCCTCAGACTCATGCTGGCATTATTGGAACCATTTTATAGTCTCCTTTACCTGCTGTTAGTTCAGTGGAAAATTATCCCTAAATATCAGTGGATCTAACACAAAACAGAGCGTCGGAGCCAGATCATCCACTCACTTGCACTGGTTTGACACAGGTATAACTCCACTGATCAGAATCTTACCCCATGTGTACGTAGTAGGTGTCTGATTTTCAGAGGAGCTGAGAGAATCACAACCGTGGTCAAAGCACATGGCCCAGATCCTCACCTTGTGTAAATCAGCACTGATTTGAATTGAGCAATGCTAGTTTACACCTGCTGGGGATCTGGCCCCGTTTGACCTGGGAAATCAGGGACTGTAGATGCCAGTTTTTCATTTTCTTTCCCTGGGCTGCAATCTAGTAGACACTGTGTTTCCTTCTTAAAGATGCTTTACATTTACTTTCTTAAAATAAGTGCTAAAAAACCTCTTTCCTTTTTCAGAAGATTTGTTTCCCTGAGTTAATCTAGTTTGAAAGTGTTTCGCTGTCTTGAAACACAGGAAAATAAAATAAAGCACAAAGTATCTGTCATTCCCTCCTCATGCACCAGACATCCTCTGCAGGAGCAACAGCAACCAGACCTCAAGGTGCCCACTCACACTTTGATTTTGTAAACACTGAGGCCAGATTTCCAAAGGTGATTAGGCACATAAAGATGCAGACTAGTGGGATTTTCCAAAGCACCTAAACTGGTGAGGTGCCTAACTCCCATTGGATGATAGTTGGCTAACTTGAATAGGCACTTTTGAAAATTCCATTAAGTCTCAGTTCCTCAAAGGCATTTAGACACCTATCTCTCATTGATTGCAATGGAAGTTAGGTGGCTAAGTGTCCATGCACATCTTTAGGCATCTAAATTCCTTTCGAAACATAGCCCTCCATCCATTGACCTCAGGAGTGAATCTTCATTTATTCCTTCAATGGAGCAGGAGTATCCCAATACATAGGGATTGTTTCCAGTGTACTCAATTTGTTGACTGAGGTTTGGATGGCAGGAGTCCCACCCATGGGCATATCCACTTCTGGCCCACCTCCTGACCCCTTGTTCCCTATTCACATCTGTACACCAGTTTGGCGTGGGATAGAATTATGGCAGGATCCAATCTTTGAACCTGCTATGCCAGTAACCAGTCACACCAGTGAAGGATCAGCCTTCAGATGGGGAAAGGTTTATTCAGCTTCTCAAAAAGGCTTTCTGGAGGGGAGGGATAGCTCAGTGGTTTGAGCCATGGCCTGCTAAACTGAGTGTTGTGAGTTTAATCCTTGAGAGGTCCACTTAGGAATCTAGGGCAAAAATCAGTACTTGGTCCTGCTGGTGAAGGCACGGGGGCTTGATTCAATGACCTTTCAAGGTCCTCTCCAGTTCTAGGAGACAGGTATATCTCCTGTTATATATTTCCAAAGGGGCTGACTAACTGGATGGTGTATTTCAATGGGAATTGGATGCCCCTTTGAAAATCCCAGCAACTATTTCCAAGTGACAAACCCAACTCTGCTGGGGAGCCCCAGTCATGCATTCGTGGACCAGGACCCCATTGTGCTAGGTAATTAACTAAACAATGGTCCTGTCATAGGTTTGTTCCCCACTTTGAACTTTAGCATCCAAAAGATGGGGACGTGCATGGATCCTTCTAAACATAAATTGTAGTTTAGATCTGGTACTGCTGCCACCAACCAAAAAATATAGTGTTTGGGTACACTTTCTGTTCCCCCAAAACTTTCCCTGGGGAACACAGATCCAAACTCCTTGGATCTTAACACAAGGAGAAATTAACAGGTTGTCGGCTCAGGGCATTAGACAGAGATGGGCACCCATTCGGCTACCAGGTGTCCGTCAGGTTCACTGAGTATGTTAACCCTTTACAGGTAAAAGAGACATTAATCCTTAACTATCTGTTTATGACACCCCCCCCCAAATCGCAGACAGTGGGGAACCACACTGGCGGTGATTTTTTTTTCTAAAACCTTAAAATAAACAGATTAATAAAACACATGCACCGTTACATATACTACTAATTATGTAACTACAAGACTTTTTTGTACATTTCAAGAACACTTTTTAACCATTTGATTCTGGGAAACTCTCACGAGAGAGTGCATCAGCTACTTTGTTGGAAGCTCCTGAAATGTGTTGAATTTCAAAATCAAAATCTTGGAGTGCTAAACTTAATCGAAGCAGTTTTTTGTTGTTTCCCTTGGCAGTATGGAGCCATTTTAGCGCGGCATGGTCGGTTTGTAGCTGAGAACAAGGGGGCGAAGCGAGTGCTTAGCTCCTGGATCTGTTGCCGCTGCAGACGTTTCAGAGTTGTAGAGAGGTTCACCTCTTCCACGCCACCATCACTTTTCCCTTCGTAGTAGACACCTTCAGGCCACTCAGCGTCTTCTCCTCCCTGGGCTGTAAACTGACAAACCTGTAATTCTCTGGAATAAAAGGGCTTTAGAGAGTTAACATGGTACACTTTAGGTTTTAAGGAGGAATTAGGAAATGCTATGAGGTAGGTAACAGCTCCCAGGCGCTCTTGGACCATGAATGGCCCTTCCCATGATGCTTCCATCTTATGGGCCTGTTGCGCCTTCAAGAACATAACCTGGTCTCCTACCTTGAAGGAACGCTCTCTGGTATGTCTATCATACCAGGCCTTTTGCTCTGTTTGAGCATCCTTTAGGTTTTCTTTAGCAAGGGCTAAAGAGTGTCGGAGGGTGCTTTGTAGGTTGCTTACAAAGTCCAGAATGTTAGTTCCTGGAGAAGGCGTAAACCCCTCCCATTGCTGCTTCACCAACTGTAATGCCCCCTTAACCTCGTGGCCATACACAAGCTCGAATGGTGAGAACCCTAAATTGGGATGTGGTACAGCCCTGTAGGCAAAAAGCAACTGCTGCAACACTAGATCCCAATCATTGGAGTGTTCATTCACGAATTTACGTATCATGGCCCCCAAAGTTCCATTAAAACTCTCCACCAGGCCATTGGTTTGGTGGTGGTAAGGGGTGGCAACCAAGTGATTCACCTCATGAGCTTCCCACAATTTTTTCATGGTCCCTGACAGGAAATTTGTTCCCAAATCTGTAAGAATGTCGGAGGGCCAGCATGCTCAGGTGTTAGCCCCATTCTGATTCTTGCCTTTGTTTGAAACAGTTTATAATCGTTCATGTTTTCCTTAGGCATTTCAGCCACCACCTCTGCTAAAGGTCCACTGAGCTGTGGCCTCAGCTCTATCATGTACTGGTCTTCAGGGATGCTGTACCCATGGCAGGGCCTTTCAAAATTTTCTAAGAAGGTCTCAGTGTCATCACCTGCCTTGTAGGTGGGAAATTTCCTGGGATGGGAAACAGTACCTGGAGAAGGGTTGTTAGGGTTGGCAGGAACATCTGGCTTAGCCTTCGCTAATTCCAGGGCCTACTTCTGGATTTCCAGCTCTTTTTGTTTAAGTTCTAGTTCTTTTTCCTGCTTCTCCATCTTTCTCCTGTGGGCAGCTTCTTCCCTGGCCATTTCTGCATTAATTAGTTATATCCGTCTCCTATGTTCGTTGTCTTTCTCTCCTGCTTCCAGCTTAGCCAGTTCTAGTTGAGATGCTCTCCTGGTACTCATGTTTCCTGCTTTCTGGTGCTGGCCGCACCCCCCTGCAGTCAGTGAACTGACTGTGTTGCTTCAGCTCAGGCTGCTTTGTTTACAGTTTCCTAATCTTTCTATTCCCGACTGAATTAAAAAAAAACTTTTCATTTGCAAATGTCTCTTGCTGGTGTTTGCTGGCTGACAAGGGACCAGAAAAACTGGTTTGTAACCTGTCTCTTGCAAACTGCTAATTACCTTCCAGCTAAGCCCAGCTGGAAATCTTTTCTAACAAAGCTTTGTTAGAAAAACCTTATATCTCTGCCCCCAGGCTGCTTCTCAGCTTAGGAGGACAAACAAAAAAAAATCTCACTGGCTTTTGGTTCTTAAAATATCCCAACCGCTGCCTACCATGTCATAGGTTTGTTCCCCACTTTGAACTTTAGCGTCCAAAAGATGGGGACCAGCATGGATCCTTCTAAACTTAAATCCTACTTTAGATCTGGTACTGCTGCCACCAACCAAAAAATATAGTGTTTTGGAACACTTTCTGTTCCCCCAAAACTTTCCCTGGGGAACACAGATCCAAACTTCTTGGATCTTAACACAAGGAGAAATTAACCACTCCCAAAACACATGAAACCATAAAGGAAAGACAAAGAAATACACAGGTGATTTTGTTAGATGCAGGTCATTGTTGACAGACAACAAACTGAACCATCACATATACATCAAGATTCTGAACACAATTTGTATGGTGTAGTGAACATTTGACTCTCAATGGGAGCTGGGAACCCTCAGCAGGTTGTCGGCTCACGGCATTAGACAGAGATGAGCACCCATTCGGCTACCAGAGCTGGAAACAGAACCCAAGCATCCTGATTCCCAGATTCTTTTTCCGAGCAGTTAGAACACACTCCTCAGCCCGAGCCTGAAACAGCACCCAACAGTCCTGGCGTATATTTTCAAAAGAGACTATTGATCTGGGGGTTCCTCTGTTTTTGGATGTCTGCTTCAAGACATCTTAAAGGAAGGGCCTGGCCTCTAGTGGGCAACTTGGGCCCCTGACTCTAGCAACAAAAGGACAAGCCACTGTTGTCGCTGTTGATGATGATGGTGATACTCTCATATTTGACTTATACAAGTTATACCTCCTCTGAACCATTGGTAATCGTGATGGTACCATAGACTTCCAGACTCCATTCACTTCTCATTTTGGTCATACTTTATAATAACCATTCCCCGCTCCTTTCCCCTCCCTGACTTTCCCCTCCCTGGGTTGCCTTCAGAGGCTCCACACTGATTCAAACTCCTTGAATCTAAAACAAAGAGGGATTCACCTTCCCCCCTCTTCTCTTCCCCCACACCTATCCCTGGTGAGTCAGACTAATCCCCTGGGGTCTCAAACAAGGGAAAAATCAAACAGGTTCTTAAAAAGAAAAGCTTTTAATTAAAGAAAGAAAAAGTAAAAACTATCTCTGTAAAATCAGGATGGAAATGCTTACAGGGTATACAGCTTATAAAAAATAGAGGGACTCTAGCATAAGTAGAAGTAGAGCAAAGAGGTAAAATATTGTTCCAGCAAATACACATTTGCAAATACAGAAATCAATCAAAAGACTAATCTGCCTTTTCTAATACTCACTACATTGAATAGAAGAGAATATTTCAGGAAGCTTGGAGAGCCTCGATGTACGTCTGGCCTCTCTTAATCCCAAGAGAGAACACCCCCCAAAACAACGAACACAAACAAAGACTTTCCTCCACAGAGATTTGAAATTATCTTGTCCCTTGATTGGTCCTCTGGTCAGGTGTCCGTCAGGTTCACTGAGCTTGTTAACCCTTTACAGGTGAAAGAGACATTAACCCTTAACTATCTGTTTATGACGGGTCCCTACCCCAAAATGTTTACAGTCTAATTAAAACCACATGAAATCCACACTATAAAAACATTATAGGAGAAAGGAGAAAATCTCTGGAGTTCACTAAGCCAGACTGGAATGAGTAGCACAACTGACTCAAATTTTACCCTGAGTGAGTAAAGTTATATACATTGGCTTGGCAGAATTCGATGGGTAATATCAATGTTTACTTTTAAGTATTTTTTTTTATTTTGAGCCATTTAAATATTCACAGTTGCGGGAAATTATAGGGGGTGCGGGTGGGAGGAGGAGTGGCCAGGCACTTTTCTAAAGGCAATAGACATTCAGATATAAAAAGGTAAGCTTTATAAACTGTTATAACACAAATTGTCAACATCACATGTCAAAATACCCACACCTAGACCCATGATTATATTTTATTGTTGCTTAGGTTGCAATTTTTAACGGTGCCGAAGAGAATTAGGACCACAAATCCCATCAAAATTGAATGAGGTCTTGGTGCCTAATTCCTTTAGACTCCCTGGAAAGTCCCAGCCTGATTTCAGCACCTAAATACCTTTGGCTTCTGGACCATAGATCCTTGTCAAAATGTTGTAATAGAGCTAGAAAGATGACAAATCATGTGAAAGATTATAAGAAGCTGTCCAATTTGCATCATCTTGTTGACAGATGTGACAAAGTATTACCACAGCTTTCCAGTACGTCCAAGTCTTCTCCAAGATTTCAGAGAGTCTTATCAACATTTTCTGGATTGTAAGCAAAGTGATTTCAATGCTTGTGGAGCTCCATCAAAAGTGCTAGAGTGCTAAATGTCAGAAGCAAGTATCTGGATAAAATGGAGAAATATATCATATCAGGCTAGTTTACATACACAAAGAATGAGGGCCTGATCCTCATTGAAAAGAAGACCCCTTTCCATCATTCCAGCAGTGTAAAGAGGTCTTTAAGAGCTTGTAAATTACAGTCACACCCATTTTAAGCCCCATTTACACTGCCAAAAGAATCCAAAGTTGCCTTATTGTGAATGAGACTCAGTCCCAGTAATATAGTTTCCAAATTTTGGGCCAAATTCTCCATTATTATTATTATTATTATTATTATTATTATTATTATTTGATTATATTTAGATAGCAGAAAGGATTTATTTACTATTAGTATGCTTTGATAGTTCACTTGATTTCCCCTCGCTGGCTGCCTAAATCAATGATATCCAGGCCATTGGACAATAACATCATGTCTTACTGAAAGCCTTTCTCAAGATGTCCTTGACTTCTTTATTCCTTAGAGTGTAAATGAAAGGGTTAAGCATTGGTGTCACCATAGTATTGAAGACAGAGACAATTTTGTTCATGTCCAGTGAGTTCTGTTTAGAAGGCTCAACATAAAGGAAGATGGTGCAGCCATACAATACCACAACGGTGAGATGGGCAGAGCAAGTGTAAAAGGCCTTTTTCTGGCCTTGGGCAGATGGAATTCTCACTATGGTGGAGATGATGTAAATGTAGGAGACCAGGGTGACTGCACAGGAGCCCAGGATGACAATAAAGCAGATAGTAATGTACACCATCTAAAAAAGGTGCTTGTCTGTGCAAGAGAGCTCTATCCAAGAATCTATGTCACAGAAGAAATGGTTGATGACTCTAGGGCCACAGAAGGACAACCTAGTGATCAGAAATGCTGGCACAGAAATAGTCAGGAAGCCACCTACCCATGAGCCAATGGCCAACTGAGTGGACAAGGTGCTGTTCATGATGGAGCTATAGCGCAATGGGTGGCATATGGCCAAATAGTGATCATAGGCCATGACAGCCAGGAGTAAAAATTCAGGGAGAAGACAAAGTACATCTGCAGGAGGCAGCTGAGGAAGGAGATGGTTTTGCTTTGGGAGACGAGATTGGTCAGAGTTTTGGGGATGTTAGCTGTGGTGAACCAGATCTCCAGGAAGGAGAGATTGCAGAGGAAGTAGTACATAGGAGTGCGGAGGCGACGGTGGGTCCCCACTAAGGATATGATGGTGATGTTTCCTGTGAGTGTCAGGAGGTACATGAACAAGAATAGCATGAAGAGTGAGATCTGCAAATAACAAGAGCCAGGGAACCCACGCAGAATAAATTCCTTCACATTGGTTTGATTTGCCTTCACCATTGGGGCCAGGTGGTGTACCTCCCAAAACGCATGAAACCATAAAGGAAAGACAAAGAAATACACAGGTGATTTTGTTAGATGCAGGTCATTGTTGACAGACAGCAAACTGAGCCGTCACATATACATCAAGATTCTGAACACAATTTGTATGGTGTAGTGAACATTTGACTCTCAATGGGAGCTGGGAACCCTCAGCAGGTTGTCGGCTCAGGGCATTAGACAGAGATGGGCACCCATTCGGCTATCAGAGCTGGAAACAGAACCCAAGCATCCAGATTCCCAGATTCTTTTTCTGAGAAGTTAGAACACACTCCTCAGCCCGAGCCTGAAACAGCACCCAACAGTTCTGGCGTATATTTTCAAAAGAGACTATTGATCTGGGGGTTCCTCTGTTTTTGGATGTCTGCTTCAAGACATCTTAAAGGAAGGGCCTGGCCTCTAGTGCGCAACTTGGGTCCCTGACTCTAGCAACAAAAGGACAGTCCACTGTTGTTGCTGTTGATGATGATGGTGATACTCTAATATTTGACTTATACAAGTTATACCTCCTCTGAACCATTGGTAATCGTGATGGTACCATAGACTTCCAGACTCCATTCACCTCTCATTTTGGTCATACTTTATAATAAGGTTCGATTAATGAATAATTGATGTTTTAATAAATGCTTGAGCAATGTGTATTGATTCCACCTCTCAAAATATGTTGCTTACAACCCTGACTAATTATCATTTATAAAGCTTTCTAATGATGCGCTTATAATGATCTGGAGCATATACTGCTCATGTCTCTAATGTACTTGTAATATATTAATTGCTTATAAGAAGGCTTTGAAAAATTCATTTTTTAAATAATTTCAGTGGATAATAATGTTTATTTTTGTCTTTTTTTTGAATTTTTGCACAATTGTGCAGAAGTATTTAGACATTTTGATTTTATTTTATCAACTAAATTTCTACAGTTTGAGAACTTATGGCAGGGCCAGACAATGGGGGTGGGGCAGTGGGGCACCATCAGGTAATAATTATTCAATTACTGTCATAGGTCTTCTCCCCCACTTGCAGCTTTTGGGTTCCAAGATGGGGACCTGCATGGGCTCCTCTAAACTAAAATTCTAATTTAGATCTGGTTCTCGTTGCCACCAGTTAAGTTTAAAGTGGGTAACACACTGCCTGTCCCCAAAACTTCCCCTGGGGAACACAGATTCAAACTTGAATCTTAACACAAAGGGAAACAAACCATTTCCCTCCTCCCCTCTCCTAGTGCTTAGGAGAGATACCTGATTCAAACTCCTTGAATCAAAACAAAGAGGGACTCCCCTCCCCCTCCCCTTCCCCTGAAAATCCAAACAAGGGAAGAAATAAATCAAGTTCTAAAAAGAAAAGATTTTATTAAAGAAAGAAAAAAAAGTACACTCTCTCTGTATTACCAGGATGCAAAAATACAGGGTCTAACTTATAAAAACTGGAGAGACTTCCCCTCCCTCCTCCTCAGCATAATCAAAGTAACAGCAAACAGAAATAAAGAATTCCTTCAGCAAACACCCAATTGCAAATACAGAAAGCAACTCAAAAGACTAATTTGCCTTTTTAACTAATACTCACTATACTGGATAGTAGGAAATACTCCAGGAGAACTTGGAGACATGTCTGGCCTCTCTTAGATCCAAAGAGAGCACGAACACTCAAACAAAGAACACAGACAAAACCTTCCCTCCACAGAGATTTGAAATTATCTTGTTCCTTGATTGGTCCTCTGGTCAGGTGTTCCTCAGGTTACTGAGCTTGTTAACCCTTTACAGGTAAAAGAGACTTTAACCCTTAACTATCTGTTTATGACACGCCCCCCAAATCGCAGACAGTGGGGGAACCACACTGGCGGTGATTTCTTCCTATAACTTTAAAAATAAACAGAGTAATAAAACACATGCACCATTACATGTACTACTAAGTATATAAACAACAAGATATTTGACATTTAAGAACACTTTTTAACCATTTGACCGGACATACTTGGCAACGTCCTTGCCCATCCCCTCCCAGTCGAAGGACCTCCCCAACCTGTACTTGGTTCTGTTCACCTCAGAATGACCACTGGGATGTCATGGGACAAGCTTAAGAGCTTTTCCCGGTACTTAGTTGGAACTACCAACTGTTTTTGAGGATGCCAGCCTTGCTGGTGTCCACAAGAAAGAATCTCCTTATATAAAAGTCCTTGTTCTACAACAAACTGGGATCGGGTAGAAGAGCTGAGTGGCAGTGGGTTGCTCCGTGCCGCCGCCCAAGCTTTCTTATGGCCGTCATCTGCTTCCTGCTCAGTCTGGAACTGTTCCCTTGAGGCTGGAGATACCAGTTCCTCCGTAGACTGTGGACTTGGGCTGAGTCCCTCTGGAAGCGATGTAGGTGATGAGGTTGTTTCTGTTGACTGTGGACCACTCTCCACTGGTGCACTAGGTGATATTTCAGGCTCTGGCTGAGCCTCTTGGGTAGAGTTGTCTGCTGCTTCTGCCAGTTCAGGCCCGCTGGCGCCCTCTGGCGATGGAGTTGGTGACGGGATTGCAAGCGCTGGCGTCAGTGCTGGCAATGGTTCTGCCGCTGGTTGCTCTTCCAGTTCCTGTTCTGGGACTGGATGTACTATGGCTGCTGTAGTTGTTGGCATGGGACCCAGTTCCACCACCTCTATCTGGGTCTCTGGTAACACAGACGGGGCCCCGGTGGACGGCTCAGGAACAGGGATGGGAGTGGAAGCTTGTTCGGCCTGGCTGCGGGTGACCACTCCCCCCCTATTGGCCAGCTCCACATGGTTGGCCAAGTCCTCCCCCAATAGCATGGGGATGGAATAATTGTCATAGACAGCAAAAGTCCACTTTCCTGACCAGTCCTTGTACTGGTCTTCAGGGATGCTGTACCCATGGCAGGTCCTTTTAAAAGTTTTCAAAAAGGCCTCAGTGTCCTCACCTGCCATGTAGGTGGGAAATTTCTTGGGATGGGGAACAGTGCCTGGAGAAGGATTGTTAGGGTTGGCTGGAACATGTGGGTTAGCTCTTGCTAATTCCAGGGCCTGCTGGTGGGCCTCCCTCTGGAGCTCCAACGCCCTCCTGTGGTCAGCCTCTGCCCTGTCCATTTCTGCCTTAAGTAGCTCCATCTGTCTTTGATGTGCTTTCTCCTTTTCATCTGCTTGCAGCCTGGCCAGTTGCAGTTTGTTAACTGTTTTACTGCTACTCATGTTTGTGCCTTCTAGTGCTGGCCACACCCCTCTGCAGTCAGTGAACTGTATTGCTTGGTTCACTTTTCCTACCCTTTCTATTCACGACTGAATAAAAAGAAACAAAACTTTTCATTTGCAAATGGTGTTTTGCTGATGTTGCTGTCTCACAAGAAACTAGAAAAACTGGTTTGGTAACTTGTCTCTTGCAAACTGTTAATTACCCTCCAGCTAAACCCAGCTGGAAATCCTTTCTAACAAAGCCCTGTTAGAAAAACCTTACACCTCTTCCCTAGCTGTTTTTTCAAGCAGCCAGAAAGAAAAAGAAAAAAAAGAAAAGAAGAAGAAAAAAAAAGTCTTTTTCTAACAAAGCCTGCTAGAAAACCTATTACCTCCAACTTAGCCTAGCTGGAAAACTCCTTCTAACAATACCTTGTTAGAAGCTGAATACGTCTACCCCCCCTCCCCTTCTCAGGCTGCCTCCCTGCTCTAGAGGGAAAGAATAGCTCTCAATGGCTCCTGGTTCTTAATACCATCCCAGGTAAAAGAGACTTTAACCCTTAACTATCTGTTTATGACAATTACCATACATGATGAGAAGTTGTCAAGTAATATTTGCCTTACTTTGCCTACTTGATAAAAATCTAAGCCGTCCAAGCCTATTAAGAAAGCTTTTATAAATAGTGCCCTAATACAAAGTGTGATCCCATTTTCTTCAGTTTAATGAGCCCCTCTGTAAACTGCACTGTCTTTAGTATGTTTTCACAAGGGTAACTGAGATGAACTTAGTAAATAATTATGTCGATGGTACACAAGATGGAATGGACTCCATGTCCTTATTTCTGAAATGTGCTGACTACAGAGCTTTTTCATTCTTTCTTTTCTTTTCTTCTTGGCAAAAACTTATTTTTTCTCTCTAAAGACATCAGATGTGATTTGTAGTAAATAGGGGAGAAGATTGTTTTATTTTGGAAAGTGTAGACTCTGCATTATTTACAAAACTACAATTATTCTGCAAGACAGCAAGTAGGTGAAAGTGATCCGAAACTGACTATAAACACAAGAGAAATTGTCTAACCTGCTTTTTGTACTGTAGTGTAAGCACAATGCAGAAGCACAGTCTGGCATTCTCAAAGAACCCTGAGGGAACTGGTCACCCACATATATTGCATTTCAGTGGGATTTGTTCATCTAATTCCTTTAGACTCTGGTGAAAATCCTAGCTTAAAAAACACCAGCACAAACAATGAAAAGAAAATCAGAATGCAAAATGTGTTCTGTTCAAGGAATCTAAACTAGTATTAATTTAAATGTTAGGAATAATAATAACAAGAAAACATTCTGATTTCACTTAAACTTGTGTAAATCCTACATATTCTGGGAAAATATTCAAAACATACTCACTGTGTTAGATCTGTGGATGTATCCAGAACTGGGGGGAGGGGAATGATATCTCATCAGATGTAGAGGAAACTGATCTCTGAACATGGAGAGAAAACCAATACCGTTATTATTTAAAAAAAAACCCAGAAAATAATGCTGTTTCTCTAACACACACTCTTTGAAACTTGTCAAAAGGCTCTAGCTCTCAGCCTGCCCTAATGGAGTCAACCATCAACTACCCTTAATAAATCATTTGCATATCTCTTTATATACCTATAACTGAAAATAAACAATCTATATCGTATCCGCTACTGTCTTCTTAATTGCTCTGTTCAGGCAAAATAAAAGTGTTTGCTTCAAGAAGGCTTATTTCATCTGCTAAGAGGCAGCCTTGGGACATGATCTTCAGAGAAATCCACAGACTTTCTCAGGAACTTAAAGTGCATTGCTTGTGGGGTCATTGAATAAATAATTCAAGGGCCAGTCCTCAGATTCCTACATCCCCATGTGGGTTTTGTGAACTCGTACATCTGCCTTCATAGAGTTTCTCTGCACTGGATTCTGAACAAATTTCACATGTTCATTCCTTGTGTTAAACCTCCATGCATTATTCTTGGATCTTGTCCCAAAAAGAATTGGCTGAACAACAGAGCACAATGAGACATATTCTTTTGCTGGCCAAAGAATTACAATAATACTTCACTCTATGTGGTGCTTTAAATCAGTAGATCGTAAAGCACTTTACCAAGGAGGCCAGGATCATTTTCCCCCTTTTACAGATGGGAAACTGAGGTGCAGAAAGGGGAAGATTTACACCAGGTCTTTGAGAGGGGAATCAGACCACTCACTCCAGTGGAGTTACTCCTGGTTTACACTGGGGTGAGTGAGGGGAGAATCAGGCTCACTGACTTCAGCGATACATAGATTTTAAAGCCAGACGGCACCATTATGATCAGTTAGGCACCTAGTGGGATTCTCAAAGGTGACTAGACAAATTAGATGCTTAACTTCCATTGAAGTCAATGGAAATGAGGTGATTTTTAAATCTACACTACATGTCTACCTGCATCTTTAGGCACCTAAATCCCTATAGAAATCCAACCTTTATAGACCATGTTCAAGCCAACTTTTAACCTCTTAGGTAACTTAATAACTTAATAGCTTAATAGATTCAACTTCAAGGAAAAACTCTTGTTTTACATTAAGACCGTAAGAATAGAAGAACAGCCATACTGGGTCAGACCAATGGTCCTTGTAGCCCAGTATCCTGTCTTCAGACAGTGGCCAGTGCAGGATACCTCAGAGGGAATGAACAGAACAGGGAAGTTATCAAATGATACATTTTCTTTCATCCAGTGTCAGGATCTGACAGACCAGCAGTTTCAAAGGGGACTAATCCAATGGGAGTTGAGCACTTATCTCCCTTTGACTCATTTAAAGTCGAAACCTAAAAAAAAATCAAAATTAAATTGCATTTGATTTATTAATAGTGGGTTGGGTTCTCCTCTCAAATAAAACCAAATAAGTAGATTACTCCTGATTAGGTTGTTGAAACTCCAGTGGAATTCTTCCAAATTTAAACCAACATAACTCCATTCCCTTCAGAAGAGCTACCTGTCCTCTAAATGGAAAGGAGAATCATGCCTATTGGTTTCAGTGCAGTACCTTGTGATTTAGGCCAGTGACAATGGGATGAGAATCAGACCCAATGTACTAGGGAGTCGTGAGAAATGACAGATCAGACCAGGGCCACCCAGGGGGGGGTAAGTGGGGCAATTTGTCCCAGGCCCCGGGCTCCACAGGGGCCCCCACGAGAATGGTTAAGGCTCCCTCCCCGGCCCCAGCCTGACCCGACCCCGTCTCCGCCCCTCTCCCGGAGCCTTAGCGCATCCAGGAGCTCCCCTGGACAGATGCAGTGTGGCTCTGGTGGGGCCCCTGAGCCCCTCCCCACTCAGAGCCGCGTGGTAATGGGGTGGGGCTGCTACCAGTGTGGTGCTCTGCTTTGTTAAATGTTGATAACAGTCGACTGCCTGCGTGTGTTCCCTCTGTGTGCTGCCCCGGCTCTGCACAGATAGCTGACACAGCAGACCATAAGAACATAAGAACGGCTGTAGTTGGTCAGACTAAAGGTCCATATTGCCCAGTATCCTGTCTGCCAACAGTGACCAATGCCAGGTGCCCCAGACGGAGTGAACCTAACAGGTAATGATCATGTGATCTCCCTCCTGCCATCCATCTCCACCCTCTGACAAACAGTCTAGGGACACCATTCCTTACCCATCCTGACTAATATCCATTAGTGGAATTAACCTCCATGAATTAATCCAGTTCTCTTTTAAACACTGTTACAGTCCTAGCCTTCACAAAGTCCTAAGGCAAGGCGTTCTACAAGTTGACTGTGCGCTCTGTGAAGAAGAACTTTCTTTTATTTGTTTTAAACCTGCTGCCCATTAATTTCATTTGGTGACCTCTAGTTCTTGTATTATGGGAATAAGTAAATAACTTTTCCATCTCTAGTTTCTCCACATCACTCATGATTTTATATACCTCTATCATATCACCCCTTAGTCTCCTCTTTTCCAAACTGAAAAGTCCTATCCTTTTTAATCTCTCATCATATGGGACCCGTTCCAAAACCCTGATCATTTTAGTTGCCCTTCTCTGAACATTTTCTAATGCCTGTATATCTTTTTTGAGATGAGGAGACCACATCTGTACGCAGTATTCAAAATGTGGGCATAATATATTCTCAGTCTTATTCTCTATCCCCTTTTTAATTATTCCTAACATCCTGTTTGCTTTTTTAACTGCCTCAGCACACTGCATGGACATCTTCAGAGAACTATCCACGATGACGCCAAGATCTTTTTTTATGATTCATTGTAGCTAAATTATCCCTCATCATATTGTATGTATAGTTGGGGTTATTTTTTCCAATGTGCATTACTTTACATTTATCCACATTAAATTTCATTTGCCATTTTGTTGCCCAATCACTTAGTTTTGTGAGAACTTTTCGAAGCTCTTCACAGTCTGCTTTAGTATTAACTATCTTGAGCAGTTTAGTATCGTCTACAAACTTTGCCACCTCACTGTTTACCCCTTTCTCTAGAACATTAATGAATAAGTTGAATAGGATTGGTCTGAGGACTGACCCTTGGGGAACACCACTAGTTACCCCTCTGCATTCTGAGAATTTACCATTTATTCCTACTTTTTATTCCCTGTCTTTTAACCAGTTCTCAATCCATGAAAGAACCTTCCCTCTTATCCCATGACAACTTAATTTATGTAAGAGCCTTTGGTGAGGGACCTTGCCAAAGGCTTTCTGGAAATCTAAGTACACTATGTCCACCGGATCCCCTTTGTCCACATGTTTGTTGACCCCTTCAAAGAACTCTAATATATTAGTAAGACATGATTTCCCTTTACAGAAACCATGTTGACTTTTGCCTAACAATTTTTGTTCTTCTAGATGTCTGACAATTTTATTCTTTATTATTGTTTTGACTGATTTGCCCGGTACTGACATTAGACTTATTGGTCTGTAATTGCCGGGATCACCTCTAGAGACCTTTTTAAATATTGGCATTACATTAGCAATCTTCCAGTCACTGGGTACAGAGGCCGATATAAAGGACTCTAGTTAATAGTTCCGCAACTTCACATTTGAGTTCTTTCAGAACACTTGGGTGAATGCCATCTGGTCCCAGTGACTTGTTAATGTTAAGTTTATCAATTAATTCCAAAACCTCCTCTAGTGACACTTCAATCTGTGACAGTTCCTCAGATTTGGCACCTACAAAAGCTGGCTCAGGTTTGAGAATCTCCCTACCATCCTCAGCCGTGAAGACTTGAAGCAAAGAATCCATTTAGTTTCTCTGCAATGACTATCGTCTTTAAGCACTTCTTTTGTATCTTCATCATCCAGGGGCCCCACTGGTTGTTTACCAGTCTTCCTGCTTCTGATGTACTTATAAAACATTTTGTTATTACCTTTTGAGTTTTTGGCTAGCCGTTCTTCAAACTCCTCTTTGGCTTTTCTTACTATATTTTTATACTTAATGTGGCAGTGTTTATGCTCTTTTCTATTTACCTCACTATGATTTGACTTCCACTTTTTAAAGGAAGTCTTTTTATCTCTCACTGCTTCTTTTACAAGATTATTAAGCCACGGTGGCTCTTTTTTAGTTCTTTCACTGTGTTTCTTAATTTGGGGTATACATTGAAGTTGGGCCTCTATTATGGTGTCTTTAAAAAGCGCCCATGCAGCTTGCAGGGATTTCTTTTTAGTCACTGTACCTTTTAATTTCTGTTTAACTAACCCCCTCATTTTTGCATGGTTCCCCTTTTTGAAATTAAATGCCACAGTGTTGGGCCATTGAGATGTTCTTCCCACCACAGGGATGTTAAATGTTATTATACTATGGTCACTATTCCCAAGCAGTCCTGTTATAGTTACCTCGTGGTCCAGCTCCTCTGCTCCACTCAGGACTAAATCTAGATGTGCCTATCCCCTCGGGGGGTTCCCGTACCAGCTGCTCCAAGAAGCAGTCATTTAAAGCATCGAGAAATTTTGTGTCTGCATTTCTTCCCAAGGTGACATGTTCCCAGTCAGAGTGAAACTGGATGTAGCTTACACAAAATAATTGGCACAGATCCTCAAGGTATTTAGGCATTTAACTCACATTGAAATCAGTGGGAATTAGGTACCTAAATACCTTTGAGGGTCTGGGCCTGCATTTCTGATTCACTTCTATGTTTTCGGTTTGTGTGACTCCAGGTAAAAATCTCCCACCCCCACCCTCTCTCCCTCAGACTCATGCTGGCATTATTGGAGCCATTTTATAGTCTTCTTTCCCTGCTGTTAGTTCAGTGGAAAATTCTCCCTAAATATCTGTGGATCTAACACAAAATAGAGCGTCTGAG
Source organism: Cuora mccordi (assembly GCA_003846335.1). NCBI lineage: Eukaryota > Metazoa > Chordata > Testudines > Geoemydidae > Cuora > Cuora mccordi. The sequence goes on from ML123533.1 coordinate 218,686, forward strand.
CCAGATCATCCACAGGTATAACTCCACTGATCAGAATCTTGCCCCATGTGTACACAGTATGTGTATGATTTTCAGAGGAGCTGAGAGAATCACAACCGTGGTCAAAGCACATGGCCCAGATCCTCACCTTGTGTAAATCAGCACTGATTTCAATTGAGCAATGCTAGTTTACACCTGCTGGGGATCTGGCCCCGTTTGACCTGGGAAATCAGGGACTGTAGATGCCAGTTTTTCATTTTCTTGCCCTGGGCTGAAATCTAGTAGACACTGCATTTCCTTCTTAAAGATGCTTTTGTGACGTTATTGATATAATCTGGGACCATATAGGACATGGTTGCAACCAAGGTCCTGTAGTGGCACCAAATCTTATGTAAAGGGGGTCATATAAGGTGTCTAAGACCAGGTTATGGGTTGCTGGTTATGATTATGCAGTCTATATGTATGTATCATTTTGTAGTTGAAGTTATGAGTATTAGCTCTATACTGTCTGTATGTCAACTTTGTGCTGTGCTTCTTGGAGACACCTCAGACAAGTTGGTGTTAGCTCTGCCTAACCTGCTTGATGGCTCATTAAGGACCATCAGCTACACAATTGAGCCTTTGAGAGGAGGCAGATACACCTTGTAACTCAGCAGGGTATGCAGGAACTTGCCCATGTGACTCCAGACTCCATTTTGCTGTAATTTTCCACAGTAAGAACAAAATGGTTCTTACACCTGGAAAAGCCGATATAAGGCTAATGCCTCATCTCCATCTTGTCTTCAATCCTGCTTTTTACCTCTGGCGGGACTTTGCTACAAACTGAAGCTCTGAACAAAGGACTGATGACCCATCTCAGTGCGGGATGTTCTCCAGAGACTTGATTTGAACCTGCAGTTTACTCCATCATTGCTACAAGCCTGAACTAAGAACTTTGCCATTACTGTATGTAATTGATTCCATTTAACCAATTCTAGCTCTCATCTCTACCTTTTTCCCTTAATGAATAAACCTTTAGATTTTAGATTCTAAAGGATTGGCAACAGCGTGATTTGTGGGTAAGATCTGATTTGTATATTGACCTGGTTCTGGGGCTCGATTCTTTGGGATCAAAAGAACCTTTTTCTTTTATTCGGGTGTTGGTTTTCATAACCATTCATCCCCAGGACGAGTGGCACTGGTGGTGGTACTGGGAGACTGGAGTGTCTAGGGAGATTGCTTGTGTGATTTGTGGTTAGCCAGTGGGGTGAAACCGAAGTCTTCTTTGTCTGTCTGGTTTGGTTTGCCTTAGAGCTGGAAAAACCCCAGACTTGGGCTGTAAGTGCCCCATTTTAGCAATTGGTCCTGAATTGGAACTCTCAGTTGGGCCCTGCCAGAATAGCATCATCACAGCTTTACATTTACTTTCTTAAGATAAGTGCTAAAAAAAACCTTTCCTTTTTCAGAAGATTTGTTTCCCTGAGTAAATTGAGTTTGAAAGTGTTTTGCCATCTTGAAACACAGGAAAATAAAATAAAGCACAAAGTATCTGTCATTCCCTCCTCATGCACTAGACATCCTCTGCAGGAGCAAGAGCAGCCAGACCTTGAGGTGCTCACGTACACTTTGATCTTCTTAACACTTAGGCCAGATTTCCACAGGTGTTTAGGCACATAAAGATGCAGCCTACTGGGATTTTCCAAAGCACCTAAACTGATGAGGTGCCTAACTCCCACTGGATGGTAGGTGGCTAACTTGAATAGGAACTTCTGAAAATCCCATTAAGGCTCAGTTCCTCAAAAGGCATTTAGACACCTATCTATCATTGATTGCAATGGGAGTTAGGTGCCTAAGTGTCCATGCACATCTTTAGGCACCTAAATGCCTTTGGAAACCTAGTCCTCCATCCATTGACCTCAGGAATGAATCTTCATTTATTCCTTCAATGGAGCAGGAGTATCCCAATACATAGGTATTGTTTCCAGTGTACTCAATTTGTGGACAGAGGGTTGGATGGCAGGAGTCCCACCATGGGCACAGTTAGTCAGCCACTTTGGAAATCCCTTTTGAGAAGCTGAATAAACCTTTCCCCATCTGAAGGATGATCCTTCACTGGTGTGACTGGTTACTGGTCAGCTGAATAGTGATTTTCAATGGGAATTGGATGCCCCTTTGAAAATTGCAGCAACTATTTCCCAGTGACAAACTCAGTTTTGCCGTGGAGCCCCAGTCATGCATTCGTGGACCAGGACCCCATTGTGGTAGGTAATTAATTAAGCAATGGTCCCTACGCCAAACAGTTTACAATCTAATTTAGACAACATGAAATCCACACTATAAACACATTATAGGACAAAGCAGAAAATCTCTGGAGTTCACTAGGCCAGACTGTAATGATCTTACATGAGTAGCACTACTGACTTAAATTTTACCCTGAGTGAGTAAAGTTATATACGGGTACATTGGCTAGGCAGAATTCAATGGTTAATATCACTGTTTACTTTTAAGCATTTTTTTTATTTTGATCCATTTAAATTTTCACAGTTGCGGGAAATTATAGGAGGTGGGGATGGGAGGAGGAATGGCCAGGCAATTATTTAATGGCAATAGACATTCAGATTAAAAAAGTTAAGCTTTATAAGCTGTTATAACACAAATTATCAACATCACATGTCAAAATACCCACTTCTAGACCCATGATTATATTTTATTGTTGTTTAGGTTGCAATTGTTAAAGGTGCCTAAGAGTTAGGCCCACAAATCCCATCAAAATTGAATGAGGTCTTGGTGCCTAATTCCTTTAGATTCCCTGGAAATTCCCACCCTGATTTTAGCACCTAAATACTTTTGGCTCCTGCACCATAGATCCTTGTCAAAATGTTGTAATAGAGCTAGAAAGATGTCAAATCATGTGAAAGATTATAAGAAGCTATCCAATTTGCATCATTATGTTGACAGATGTGACAAAGTATTATCACAGCTTTCCAGTCATGTCCAAGTCTTCTCCAAGTTTTCAGAGTCTTATCAACATTTTCTGAATTGTAAGCAAAGTAATCACAATGCTTGTGGAGCTCAATCAAAAGTGCTAGAGTGCTAAATGTCAGAAGCAAGTATCTGGGTAAAATGGAGAAATATATCATATCAGACTCGTTTACATACACAAAGAATGAGGGCCTGATCCTCATTGAAAAGAAGACCCTTTTCTATCATTCTAGCAGTGTAAATTGGTCTTTCAGACCTTGTAAATTACAGTCACACCCATTTTAAGGCCCATTTACACTGCCAAAAGAATTCAAAGTTGCCTTATTAAAAATGAGACTCAGTCCTGGTAATATAGTTTCCAACTGCTGGGCTAAATTCTGCATTATTATTATTATTTGATTTTATTTAGATACCATAATTGATTTATTTAATATTCATAAGTTTTGATGTTTTACTTGATTTCCCCTCGCTGCCTACCTAAATCAATGATATCCGGGCCATTGGACAATAACGTCATGTCCTATGAAAAGACTTTCTCAACATTTCCTTTACGTCTTTGTTCCTTAGAGTGTAAATGAAAGGGTTAAGCAATGGTGTCACAATAGTAACGAAGACAGTGACAGTTTTGTTCATGTCCAGTGAGTTCTGTTTAGAAGTCTTGACGTACAGGAAGATGGAGCAGCCGTACAATATAATCACAACGGTGAGATGGGCAGAGCAAGTGGAAAAGGCCTTTTTCTGGCCTTGGGCAGATGGGATTCTCAGGATGGTGGAGATGATGTAAATGTAGGAGACCAGGGTGACTGAACAGGAGCCAAGGACAACAATAAAGCAAATAGAAATGTACACCATCTCAAAAAGGCGCGTGTCTGTGCAGGACAGCTCTATCCAAGAATCTATGTCACAGAAGAAATGGTTGATGACCGTAGGGCCACAGAAGGACAACGTGGTGATCAGAAATGCTGGCACAGAAAATGTCATGAAGCCACCTACCCATGAGCCAATGGCCAACTGAGTGAACAAGGTGTTGTTCATGATGGAGCTATAGCGCAATGGGTGGCATATGGCCAAATAGCGATCATAGGCCATGACAGCCAGGAGTAGAAATTCAGTGCAGCCTAGGGAGAAAACAAAGTACATCTGCAGGAGGCAGCTGAGGAAGGAGATGGTTTTGCTTTGGGAGACGAGATTGGTAAGAGTCTTGGGGATGGTAGCTGTGGTGTACCAGATCTCCAGGAAGGAGAGATTGCAGAGGAAGTAGTACATAGGGGTGTGGAGGCGACGGTGGGTCCCCACTAAGGATATGATGGTGATGTTTCCTGTGAGTGTCAGGAGGTACATGAAAAAGAATAGTATGAAGAGTGAGATCTGAAAATAACGAGAGCCAGGGAACCCAAGCAGAATAAATTCCTTCACATTGGTTTGATTTGCCTTCATCATTGGGGCCAGGTGGTGTACCTGCCAAAACACAGAAAACCATAAAGGGAAGACAAAAAAATACACAGGTGATTTTGTTAGATGCAGGTCATTGTTGACAGACAACAAAGTGAGCAGTCACATAGATATCAGGATTCTGAATACAATTTGTATGCTGTAGTGAACATTTAACTCTCAGTGAGAGCTGGGAACCCTCAGCATGTTGTCGGCTCAGGGCATTAGACAGAGACGGGCACCCATTCACCTACCAGAGCTGGAAACAGAACCCGGGCATCCAGATTCCCAGTTCCTTTTTCTGAGCTACTAGAACACACTCCTCACCCTGAGCCTGAAACAGCACCCAAGAGTCCTGGCCTATATTTTCAAAAGAGACTTCTGATTTGGGGGTGCCTCTGTTTTTAGATGTCTGGTTCAAGACATTTTAAAGGAAGGGCCTGACCTCTAGTGGGCAACTTGGGCCCCTAACTCTAGCAACAAAAGGACAGTCCACTGTTGTCGCTGTTGATGATGATGGTGATACCTTCGTATTTGACTTATACCTCCTCTGCACCATTGGTAATCATAATGGTACCACAGACTTCCAGACTCCATTCACCTCTCATTTTGGTCATACTTTATAATAAGTTTCAATTAATAAATATTTGATGCTTTAATAAATTTTTGAGCAATTTGTATTGTTTCCACCCATCAAAATATGTTGCTTACAACCCTGACATAATCATTTGTAAAATTTTCTATTGATGCACATATTACCACCTGGAACATATATTGCTCATATTTCTAACATACTTGCAATTTTTAATTGCTTATAAGAAGGCAAGGAAAAATTCATTTTTTTAAATAATTTCAACAGATAATATCAATGTTTATTTTTAAGCCTTGTTTTTGTATTTTTGCACAGTTGTGCAAAAGTATGCGTTTTAAACATTTTTATTTTATTTTTATCTATTAAATTTCCACAGTGTGGGAAATTACGGCAGGGGCAGGCAATGGGGGACTGTCAGGCAATATATATTCAATGACCATACATGCTGAGATTCATATATTTAAAGCTTTATAACTGTTAAAACACAAACTGTCAACATCATGTGTCAAAATACACAAAGTATATAGCTTTTAATCAAACCCTAATAAGTTCTCAAGCAGCATTTGCCTTACTTTACCTACCTATCAATTTCAATTATTATCAATGAAAATATTTTTTCATCGGTTTGTGTGTGTATGGTGAAATAGGATTTATTGACATTTCCCGATAAATATCTAGGCTGTCCCACCCTATTTAGAAAGCATTTATGTCATAGGTTTATTCCCCACTTTGAACTTTAGCGTCCAAAAGATGGGGACCTGCATGGATCCTTCTAAACTTAAATCCTAGCTTAGATCTAGTACCACTGCCACCAGCCAGGTTTCAGTGTCTGGCCACACTCTCTGTTCCCCCAAACCTTTCCCAGGGGGAACCCAGATCCAAAATCCTTGGATCTTAACACAAGGGAAAATTAACCATTCCCCCACCTTCTTCCCCCTCCCCTAGTTGTTGGGAGAGATTACCTTGATTCAACTCCTTCAATCTAAACAAGGAGGGATTCACCTCCCCGCCCTCCTTTCTTTCCCCCCACCTGTCCCTGGTGAGTCAAACTAATCCCCTGAGGTTTCAAACAAGGGAAAAAATCAATCAGGTTCTTAAAAAGAAAAGCTTTTAATTAAAGAAAGAAAAAGTACAAAACTATCTCTGTAAAATTAGGATGGAAGTTTACAGGGTACAGCTTATAAAAACAAAAGGGACTCCCTCCCCCGTAGCTTAAGTACAAGTTACTGCAAACCAAAAAAATAAAATATGCTTCCAGCAAACACACATTTGCAAATACAGAAATTAATCAAAAAGACTAATCCGCCTTTCTAATACTCACTATACTGAATAGAAGAGAATACTTCAGGAAGCTTGGAGAGCCTGGATATACGTCTGGCCCCTCTTAGATCCAAAGAGAGAACACCCCCCAAAACAAAGAACACAAACAAAGACTTCCTTCCACCGAGGTTTGAAAGTATCTTGTCCCCTGATTGGTCCTCTGGTCAGGTGTTAGCCAGGTTCACTGAGCTTGTTAACCCTTTACAGGTAAAAGAAACCTTAACCCTTAACTATTTGTTTATGAAAGTTTATAAATAGTCCCCCAATACAAAGTGTGACCCCGTTTTATCCAATTTAATGGGCCCGCCTGCAAACTGCACTGTCTTTAGTATGTTTTCACAAGTGTAACAGAGGCGAAGTTTGTAAATAATTATGTTGATGGTACACAAGATGGAATGGACTCCATGTCCTTCTTTCTGAAATGTGCTGACTACAGAGCTTTTTCATTCTCTCTTTTATTTCTTCTTGTCAAAAACTTATTTTTTTCTCTCTCAAAACATCAGATCTTATTTGTACTAAATACAGGGGAAGATTGATTTATATTGGAAAGTGTAGAGTCTGCATTATTTGCAAAACAACAATTATTCTGCAAGACAGCAAGAAGGTGAAACTGATCCGAAACTGACTAGAAACACAAAAGAAATTGTCTAACCTGCTTTTATACTGTAGTGTGAGCACAATGCAGAAGCACAGGATGGCATTCTCAAAGACGCTTGAGGGAATTGGGCATCCACATACATTGCATTTCAGTGGGATTTGTTCATTTAACTCCTTTAGACTGTGGTGAAAATCCTAGCTTAAAAAAACCTGGCACAAACAATGAAAAGACATCAGAATGCAAAATTTGTTCTGCTTAAGGAATCTAAACTAGTATTAATTTTAATGTTAGGAATAAAGAAGAAAACGTTCTGATTTCAATTACACTTGTGTAAATGCTACTTATTCTGGGAAGATATTCAAAGAATTTTCAAAACATACTCACTGTGTTGGATCTGTGAATGCATCCAGAATTGGAAAAAAAAAATGATATCACATCAGATGTAGAAGAAACTGATCTCTGAACATGGAGAGAAAACCAATACAGTTATTATTTTTCTTTTTAAAAAGGAGACAATAATGCTGTTTCTTTAACACACGCTCTTTGAAACTTGTCAAAAGATTCTAGCTCTCAGCCTGCCCTAATGGAGTCCAACTTTCCTTAGGAGATTGTTTCCATATCTCCTTATATACTTATAATTGAAAATAAATGATCTATATCTTGTATGTCACTGTCTTCTTAATTGCTCTCTTCGGGCAAAATAAAGGTGTTTTCCTCAGGGAGGCTTATTTCATCTGTTCAGGGGCAGCCCTGGGACATGATCTTCAGAGAAATCCACAGACTTTCTCAGAAACTTTGAGTGCATTGCTTGTGGGGTCATTAAATAAATAACTCAAGGACCAGTCCTCAAATTCCTACATCCCCATGTGGGTTTTGTAAAGTCGTACACCTACCTTCATAGAGTTCCTCTGCACTGAATTCTGAAAAACTTTCACATGCTCGTGCTTTGTGTCAAAGCTCCATCCATTATTCTTGGATCTTGTCTCAAAAAGAGTTGGCTGAACAACAGAGCACAATGAGACATACTCTTCTGCTAGCCAAAGAATAACAATAATACTTAGCTCTTATGGGGTTCTTTAAGAACATAAGAATGGCCATACTGGGTCAGGCCAAAGGTCCATCCTGCCCAGTATCCTGTCTTCTGACAGTGGCCAATGCCTGGTGCCCCAGAGGGAGTGAACTGAACAGATAATGATCAAGTAATCTCTCTCCTGCCAACCATCTCCACCCTCTGACAAACAGAGGCTAGGGCCACCATTCCTTACCCATCCTGGCTAATAGCCATTAATGTACATGAATTTATCTAGTTCTCTTTAAAACTCTGTTATAAGCCTAGCCTTCATAACCTCCTCAGGCAACGAGTTCCACGGGTTGACTAAGCATTTTAAATCAGTTGATCTCAAAGCACTTTACCAAGGAGGCCAGGATCATTATCCTCCTTTTACTGGTGGGAAACCGAGGCACAGAAAGGGGAAGATTTACACCAGGTGTTTGAGATGGGACTCAGCTCCACTCACTCCAGAGGAGTTACTCCTGGTTTACACTGGGGTGAGTGAGGGGAGAATCAGGCTCACTGACATCAGTGATCCATAGATTTTAAACCAGAAGGCACCATTATGATCATCTCTTCTGACCTTCTGTATAACTCCAACCAGGGAATTTCACCCAATGATTCCCTCAGCAAACCCATAATTTGTGTCTGAGCTACAGCATCTCTTTTGAAGGAAACATCCACACCATTGACAAGTGGTTCTAATGGTTAGTTACACCGATGGTGAAAAAGTTGCTTCTTATTTCCAGGCTGAATTGGATCTCATTCTGCTTTTATCTGCAAGATTAAGGTCACCTCAACTGTCAGGAATCTTCTCCTTTTGCAGGTACTTAGGGCCAGATTGTTAAAGGTATTTAGGCATCTAAAAATGCAGTTAGGCACCTATTGGGATTCTCAGAAGTGTCTAGAAAAATTAGGTGCTTATCTCCCATTTAAGTCAATGGCAGTGACGTGATTTTTAAAGCTACACTACATGTCTATCTGCATCTTTAGGCACTTAAATTCCTATAAAAATCTGATCTTTACAGGCCATGTTCAAGCCACCTCTTAAGCTCTTTGGTAACTTAATAGATTGAACTTCAAGGAATAACTCTTGTTTTACACTAAGACTGGAACAACATAAGAACAGCCATACTTGGTCAGACCAATGGTCCATCTAGCTCAGTATCCAGTGGACAATGCAGGATACTTCAGAGGGAATGAACAGAACAGGGCAATTATCAAATGATCCATTGTCTGTCATCCAGTCCCAGGATATGGCAGACCAGCAATTTTAGTATTATCCCACCTACACTGATGGGCATTCTTTACTGCCTTATGCTTAGGTCTTGGAAAAAGAAGTCATCTCCAGTGAATAAAGGATCCTCCAGCTTCAGATCTTGACTATTCAGGTAAACTAAAAAGTTATTGTTATTTTACCAGATTCTACCATGATAGACTAGATCCTCAACTGGGGTAAATAGGTGGACAGCTTCTTGGATTGGTGCCAATTTGTGCCTAAAGAGAAATAGGCCCAGCATTCTCAGTGGTGCTATGATGTATAAACCAGCTGAGGACTC
>ML123533.1:323176-345462 GCA_003846335.1 Cuora mccordi
TCTTATGAACATGGATTTTATCTGTGTTTCTTTACAAACACAATCCATTGAAGATACTTTGTTATTGTTATTGTCGTCAACAGGCCAATTCACCTTGAATGGTCCCTTGAAATATGTGTTAACTATTTACACTAAACAATCTGTTCCAATTTGTATTTAGCTGTAACACTCTATTTGCATTTCCCAGACCTGAAGAAGAGCTGTGTGTAAGCTCAAAAGCTTGTCTCTCTCTTACCAACAGAAGTTGAGGAATAAAAGATCTTACCTCATTCACCTTGTCTCCCTAATATCCTGGGACCAACGTGGTGACAACACCACTGCATAAATCAGTTTTGTGTTATTCTTGATGTTGTTGAAAGTCTTATTTAAGAGGAAGCTTTTGCAATGTTTCCTAAAGGCAATCAGACTCTGGATAATGAGGCCAAATTTTGATCCTGGTATTCCATATGCTGTTCAGTGTAAATCTAGTCACATCCAAACTGAGAGAGGATCTATGAAATTAGTATTAGAATGCTATCTTTGTGCATGGTTGTGTACACTGCATATATGACAGACAAAGGCAAAGTCTGAAATTAGATCGACAGAGAGAGAGGACCATTCTTTGTCCTAACACACAACCTAATTGTGTCATGGTGATAGATTTCTATTTGATTGTGAATTGTTAGCTAGATAGATAAATAGATAGATAGATAGATAATGACTAGTTTATGCAAATTATTGAGACTCGTTTCCTATCCAAGACTATGCCCAGATCATGATTTTCTTATAAAAATTAATTATTCAACATTATTTACCAAAGAATTTCTCTCACAATACCTTACTCCACAGCTCATCTGCAAACAGTTCATCCTAAGTACTTGGTGTTTGAACTTTAAGCTGTTTCAACTGGATACATTAATAACGTGCTCTGTTTCCCTTCCCTGAGTGGACCAGTTCATAGAATCATAGAATATCAGGGTTGGAAGGGAACTTAGGAGGTCATCTAGTCCAACCCCCTGCTCAAAACAGGACCAATCCCCAACTAAATTGTCCCAGCCAGGGCTTTGTCAAGCCTGACCTTACAAACCTCTTAGGAAGGAGATTCCACCACCTCCTTAGGGAACACAGTCCAGTGCTTCACCACCATTCTAGTGAAAAAGTTTTTCCCAATATCCAACCAAAACCTCCCGCTCTGCAACTTGAGACCATTACTCCTTGTTCTAACATCTGGTACCACTGAGAACAGTCTAGATCCATTCTCTATGGAACCCCCTCTCAGGTAGTTGAAAGCTGCTATCAAATCCCCTCTCATTCTTCTCTTTGGCAGACTAAACAACCCCAGTTCCCTCAGCTTCTCCTCATAAGTCATGTTCTCCAGCCCCCTAATCATTTTTGTTGCCCTCCGCTGGACACTTTCCAATGTATCAACATCCTTCTTGTAGTGTGGAAGAAGCTCTATTTTATAGAAGTCGATGTTTAGAAATAGATTTCATAAAGTCCACACTAAGCATATAAGTTGGTGGAGTGTGTCCTCACTACCGTGGCTAGTGTCGAATTTCAGAGCATTGCACGCTGGACACTTTCCAATTTTTCCACATCCTTCTTGTAGCGTGGAAGAAGCTCTATTTTATAGAAGTCGATATTTAGAAATAGATTTTGTATGTCCACACTCAGCATTTTAAGTCGGTGGAGTGTGTCCTCCCTACCGTGGCTAGTGTCGAATTTCAGAGCATTGCACTGTGGGCAGCTATCTCACAGTTCCCACAGTCTTCGCTGCCCATTGCAATTCTGGATTGAGCTCCCAATGCCTAATGGGGCAAAAACATTGTCGCGGGTGGTTTTGGGTACATGTCATCAGTCACACACCCCCCTCCATGAAAGCAGTGGCAGACAATCGTTTTGCACCTTTTTCCATGCAGATCATAGAATCATAGAATATAGAACTTAAGATCAGAAGGGACCATTATGATAATCTAATCTGACCTCCCGCAAGATGCAGGCCACAAAAGATGACCCACCCACTCCTGAAATAATTCTCTCCCTTGACTCAGCTGTTGAAGTCCCCAAATCCTGAGTTAAAGACTTCAAGTAGCAGATAATCCTCCAGCAAGTGACCCCTGCCCCATGCTGTGGAGGAAGGCGAAAAACCTCCAGGGCCACTGCCAATCTACCCTGGAGGAAAATTCCTTCCCGACCCCAAATATGACGATCAGCTGAACCCCGAGAAACCCCAGATGCCATACTGCTGTCAGCAGATGATGCAGTAGGACTGCTGACCATCATCATCCACCTCTTCCATTGCATCTCTGCTCTCCTGCTCTCCTGCAGACACCATACCACAACAAGCATGGAGCCCACTCAGCTCACCGCTGCTGTTGTGAGCATTGCGAACACCTCACACATTATCCTGCAGTATATGCGGAACCTGCAACAGCAGGCAAGGCGGCGACAACAGCAGGATCACAATAGTGATGTGGACATGGACACAGACTTCCCTCAAAGCACGGCCCTGGCAATTTGGACATCATGATGGTAATGGGGCAGGTTCATGTCCTGGAATGCCGATTCTGGGCCTGGGAAACAAGCACAGACTGGTGGGACCGCATAGTGTTGCAGGTCTGGCTATCAAGGGTAGTGACTCTGGGAAATGTGCAGGTCATAATGGATGGGTTTGCTACAATGGGATTCCCTAACTGTGGTGGGGTGATAGACGGAACACATATCCCTATCTTGGGACCAGACCACCATGGCAGCCAGTACATAAACTGCAAGGGGTACTTTTCAATGGTGCTGCAAGCACTGGTGGATCACAAGGAATGTTTCACCGACATCAACGTGGGATGGCTGGGAAAGTTGCATGACGCTCGCACCTTCAGGAACTCTGATCTGTTTGAACAGCTGCAGAAAGGAAGTTACTTTCCAGATCAGAAACTTACCATTGGGGATGTAGAAATGCCAATAATTATCATTGGGGACCCAGCCTACCCCTTAATGCCATGGCTCATGAAGCCATACACAGGCAACCTGTACAGTAGTAAGGAGTAGTTCAACTACAGGCCGAGCAAGTGAAGAATGGTGGTAGAATGTGCATTTGGACGTTTAAAAACTCACTGGGGCAGTTTACTGACTCAGTTAGATCTCATCGAAAGCAATATTCCCATTTTTATTGCTGCTTGCTGTGTGCTCCACAATATCTGTGAGAGTAAGGGGGAGATGTTTATGGTGGGGTGGGAGGTTGAGGCAAATCGCTGGGCCACTGATTACGCGCAGCCAGACACCAGGGCGATTAGAAGAGCATAGCTGGGCATGCTGCGCGTCAGAGAAGCTTTGAAAACCAGTTTCATGGCTGGCCAGGCTACTCTGTGACAGTTCTGTTTGTTTTTCCTTGATGAAAAGCCACTCCCCTTGGTTGATTCTACTTCCCTGTAAGCCAACCAACCTCGCCCCTTCGATCAACTCTTGCAGGGGTAATAAAGTCATTATTGTTTCAAAATCATGCATTCTTTATTAATTCATCACACAAATAGGGGGAAAAGTCACAAGGGTGCCTGGGAGGGGTGAGTGAGGAGGAAAGCACCAGGTGGGGTGGTGGATTAGGGCAGGAGGGAAGGGCAAGGCCACACTGCACTTCAAAACTTATTGAATGCCAGCCTTCTGTTGCTTGGGCAGTCCTCTGGGGTGGAGTGGTTGGGTCGCCGGAGCCCCACACCTCCGTGTTCTTGGGCATCTGGGTGAGGAGGCTATGGAACTTGGGGAGGGGGGAGGCCAGTTACACAGGGTCTGCAGCGGTGGTTAGAGCTCCGGCTGCCTTTACTGCACCTCCACCAGGTGCCGGAGCATATCAGTTTGATTCCCCCAGTAGCATCAGCATTGGATCCTGCCTCCTTTCATTGTGCTGCCTCCACCTCTGATCATGCTCCCGCCACCTCTCATCTTGCTCGTTGCTCCTGTCCTTGCGTTCATTATCTGCTTTCCTGGATTCTGACACTGTTTGAGCAACTTCAAGCAGCCAGGACAGCCTGAGCTGAGGGTTCCTATGGTGGCTGCATCCCAAGAGTTGCTGGTGCAATGGAGGAGAAGACCATCTCTGCTCACTCAGAGGTAATTATAGCAAAGAGTCCTGTGGCACCTTATAGACTAACAGATGTTTTGGAGCATGAGCTTTCATGGGTGAATACCCACTTCGTCGGATGACATGCATCCGACGAAGTGGGTATTCACCCACGAAAGCTCATGCTTCAGAACGTCAATTAGTCTATAAGGTGCCACAGGACTCTTTGCTGCTTTTACAGAACAAGACTAACACGGCTACCCCTCTGATATGAGAGGTAATTATCTGAAGTTAATGAAGGAACAGGCCATTTCAGGCCAGCTGAGACTCTGGTGCCATTAGGCTCTTAGCTATTGTAGATCACATGTCGGGCTACTAATTTATATTTTATTTTGCCATTCTGTGTGGACTCTCTTTGTGACTCAGCCCTGCCTTGATTTTAGCCAAGGGTCCTTCCAGGGATGCTGCCATCGTGTGAGATCCAGGGCAGGTGCTGTTCCCCTTCTGGGGGGTTAGGATCAGCTAGTGCAGATTGTCAGGGTGATTTGCTCCAGAGGTGAGATCAGAGCTGGGCTCACATCCCTGGAGACCAGATTCAGCTATTTAGCCCCAACAGGAACGTCCTGGGCTGCGACTGTGTCTGAAGTATGCACAAGGTGGGATCATCTCTAGAGCTGGGAGGGACTTTCAGTCCCTGATCCCAATTAGTCCATCGCCTCTCACCCAAGCCTGCCCTAGGAGGGAAGCAGGGAGCACCTGTCTGTGTTAGGAAGTGCAGAGAGACGCTGGAACTCAGAACATGCAGTGAAGGGGCACAACAACAGCTGTTGGATAATACAGTGATGGCGGCATGGGAGAGAGAGAAAACCAAACAATCCTGGCAGTGGGTAGATAGATAGATAGATAGATAGATAGATAGATAGATAGATAATGACCAACGATTCCTAACACTGCAAGATCAAATGCACTGCAAATTGGAATAAAGAAGAAGGGCAAGAGCATATTTGGATACAGACTGGCTAACCTAGTGAGGAGTGCTTTAAACTAGGTTCAACAGGGCCAAGTGACCAAAGCCCACAGGTAAATAAAAAATATGGAGACCTGGGAGAAGGGTTGGAATCTTGGGTGAGCATGGGCTGCTATAGCAGAAATAATGGAGAGACAAGACAGAGCTCCAGGGGTGGGAGTGGAATCAAATCAGTATCTTAGATGTCTGCATACTGATGTGAGAAATATGGGGAATAATCAGGAAGAACTCGAAATGCTAGTAAATAAACACAACTGTGACATAGCTGGCATCATGGAGACTTGGACTATTGGTATAGAAGGGTACAGTTTAGTCAGGAAGGACAGGCAGGGAAAAAATGGAGAAGGTGTTGCCTTATATATTAAAAATGTATACACTTGGACTGAGGTTGAGATAGAAATAGGAGACAGACTTGTTGAAAGTCTCTGGGTAAGGATAAAAGGGGTAAAAAAAAGGGTGATATCATAATAGGGGTTTACTGCAGACCACCTAACCAGGTGAAGAAAGGGGTAAAGAGTGAGGTGGCAAAGTTTGCAGATGATACTAAACTGCTCAAGATAGTTAAGACCAAAGCAGACTGTGACAAACTTCAAAAAGATTTCACAAAACTAAGTGATTGGGCAACAGAATGGCAAATGCAATTTAATGTGGATAAATGTAAAGTAATGCACATTGGAAAAAATAACCCCAACTATACATACAATACGATGGGGGCTAATTTAGCTACAAGTCAGTAAAAAGATCTTGGAGTAATCGTGGATTGTTCTCTGAAGTCGTCCACGCAGTGTGCAGAGGCGGTCAAAAAAGCAAACAGGATGTTAGGAATCATAAAAAAGGGGATAGAAAAAAGACTGAGAATATATTATTGTCCTTATATAAATCGATGGTAACCCCATATCTTGAATACTGCGTACAGATGTGGTGTCCTCATCTCAAAAAAGATATACTGGCACTAGAAAAGGTTCAGAAAAGGGCAACGATTATGGGTTTGGAACGGGTCCCATATGAGGAGAGATTAAAGAGGCTAGGACTCTTCAGCTTGGAAAAGAGGAGACTAAGGGGGACTATGATAGAGGTGTATAAAATCATGAGTGATGAGAAGAAAGTGAATAAGGAAAAGTTATTTACTTATTCCCATAATACAAGAACTAAGGGTCACTAAATGAAATTAATAGGCAGCAGGTTTAAAACAAATACAAGGAAGTTCTTCTTCACACAACGCACAGTCAACTTGTGGAACTCCTTACCTGAGGAAGTTGTGAAGGCTAGGACTATAACAGCGTTTAAAGAGAACTGGATAAATTCATGGTGGTTAAGTCCATAAATGGCTATTAGCCAGGATGGGTAAGGAATTGTGTCCCTAACCTCTGTTTGTCAGAGGATGGAGATGGATGGCAGGAGAGACATCACTTGATCATTGCCTGTTAGGTCCACTCCCCCTGGGGCACCTGGCATTGGCCACTGTCAGTAGACAGGGTACTGGACTAGATGGACCTTTGGTCTGACCCAGTACGGACGTTCTTATTTTCTTATGTTATGTTATGTTCAGGTAGAAGAGATTGATGAAGCTTTTTTTAAACAACTAACAAAATCATCCAAAGCACAGGACTTGATACTGGGCTAGATGGATATTTGGTCTGACCTGGTACAGCCATTCTTATGTTCTTATGTTATGTTATGTTCAGGTAGAAGAGGTGGATTAAGCTTTTTTTAAACAACTAACAAAATCATCCAAGGCACAGGAGCTGATGGTGATGGGGGACTTCAACTACCCAGACATCTTTTGGGAATAAAAACACAGCAGAGCACAGATTATCCAACAAGTTCTTGGAATGCATTGGAAACATTTTTTTTATTTCAGAAGGTGGAGAAAGCTACTATAAGTTGGATGCATAACTGGGTGGAAAACTTCCCAGAGAGTAGTTGTTATCAGTGGTTCACACTCACGCTGGAGGGACATAACAGGGATCGGTTCTGGGTCCAGTTCTATTCAATATCTTCATCAATGATTTAGGTAATGACATAGAGAATACACTTATAAAGTTTGCAGATGATATCAAGCTGGCAGGGGTTGCAAGTGCTTTGGAGGATAGGATTATCATTCAAAATGATCTGGACAAACGGAAACCTCATTCTGGGATGTGTTAGTAGGAGTATTGTAAGCAAGAAACGAGAAGTAATTCTTCCACTCTACTCTGCGCTGATTAGACCTCAACTGGAGTGTTGTGTCCAGTTCTGGGCACCACATTTCAGGAAAGATATGGACAAACTGGAGAATATCCAGAGAAAAACAACAAGAATGATTAAAGGTTGAGAAAACATGACCTAGGAGGGAAGATTTAAAAAATTGGGTTTGTTTAGTCTGGAGAAGAGAAGACTGAGAAGGGGACATGATAACAGTTTTCAAGTATATAAAAGGTTTTTAGAAGGTTGGGGGAAAACCGTTCTTAACCTATGAGGATAGGACAATAAGCAAGGGGTTTAAACTGCAACAAGGAAGGTTTAGGTTGGACATTAGGAAAAACTTCCTAACTGTCAGACTGGTTAAGCACTGGAATAAATTGCCTAGGGAGGTTGTAGAATCTCCATCATTGGAGATTTTTAAGAGCAGGTTAGACAAATGCCTGTGAGGGATAGTCTAGATAATACTTAGTCCTGCCAGGAGTGCAGGGGATTGGACTAGATGACCTCTCGTGGTCCCTTCCAGTTCTATGATTCTATGAAAGTAAGTTTTCTATTTCAATTAAATATGTTACAGTATTAACATACAGGGAAAATTTAATATCAGAAATATGAATTGCCATTCGAACTCTTTAAGGCTTTAACTATCAAATTATGCAGACATCTAGAGATGATCAGATTTTTTTAAAAAATATTCATCAGCAAAAATTGACTTTTCATTGAGGTTGTGAGATCCAAACAATTTCATCCTAAAACTGTTGGAAACTGAAAAAATTTAGTCATCACAAAAAACTGTTTTCATTTTTACAGCTAGCAGAGACTTTCCATGAAAACGTATTCAACTGAAAACTCAATTTTCCTTTGAAATAAAGCAGAAATTGTCTAAGTACTCCTAAGTGGAAATTTAGCTTTAAGGCAGGGTGAGGAACATGAATATTGTCCAATGACACCACAGTTTCCAACCCATTCCCTCTATTGCAACTGTGTTTATGTCTTTCAAAGGGGTAGCTGCAGGATGGTGAAACTAAGTAAGTAGCGAAGTTGGTATCCCACAGAATACATTTTAAACATACTAACCTCTCTAAACTGAAGCCCAAGGAGTTGAAGCCCCCAGACAAAGCTTGTGTATCTTGATCCTACCCAAGGACATACAGGAGGTTGATGGAACTAGCACCCAGCTCTCCTCTTCTACCATCACTGTCTCTGTCCCACACTGCTGCCCGCTAAACAAAAATACTGTCCACACATGCACAGAACATACAACTAGGAAGAAACGGTCCATCCCCAAAAGAGTTTACATTCAAAGTAGACAAAACAGACAAATGGAGGGAGGGGAAAGAGAGGCAGAAGTGACTGCCCCAAGGTCACAGTGAAGGTCAGTGGCAGAGCCAAGAGTAGAACCCAAGTCGCCTGCCACTGACCTGCACAGTACAGACATAAAGTCGCAGAGGGAAACAATACAACCTAGCAGTAACTGAACAATGCTACTAGCCCATCATCGCCCAGAGATGGAAATGCAGCTACGATTTGGTGCCATAAATTAATGTGTAAACAGGCATCTGGCTGTCTGTGTGGTGTCAGGATGAAATAATCACAGATGAGCTGCCATGTAGGACTCCGGATAAGTCTTCGCTGCATTTCCCAGGAAAGTGGGAATCAGGCTGTGTGGGCATTTTAGATTCATGGTCAAGTTATGAGCCTGGTCTCTGTAGCAAAATGGGCAAAACATTGGCTAACATTGTTGGATTTGGGTTGTACTTTGTCCCATCCTCCATGCTGCATTTGATCAAGCCACATATTGGGCCAGATTCTCAGATGGTGTGAACTGACCAAGCTACATTGACTTTAATGGAGTGATGCCAATTTAGACTCCTGTGATAACACACCAGAGTAATGCTCTGTTTGTGAGCTGTGAGGAACACTAGCTACTCCAGTCAATAGAAGTGACGAATGCTGTTCACCTTTGACATTCACATCATGAGAGATTATGGAGAGGGGAATCAGGGTCACTCTCTCTCTCACTATAATCCTGACCATTGCCCTTGTCTTTCCCTCCACAGGCAGGACACGATGAACTAAGAAAGAAAATGTCCAACCAAACCAACATAACTGAGTTCCTTCTCCTGGGATTCTCTGACATTCGGGAGCCGCAGATTTTGCACTTTGTGGTGTTTCTAGTGATTTACCTGGCAGTCATGATGGGGAATCTTCTCATCATCATGGTTGTAGCCCTAGACCACCACCTTCACAGCCCCATGTACTTCTTCCTGATGAATTTGTCTATCCTAGACCTCGGCACCATCTCTGTCACTATCCCCAAATCCATGGCAAATTCCCTCATGAACACCAGGTCCATTTCCTATTTTGGATGCGTGGCCCAAGTCTTTTTCCTCGTCTTCTTTGCTGCATCTGACTTTGCCTTACTCACCATCATGGCGTACGATCGATATGTCGCCATCTGCAAACCACTGCACTATCAGACTATAATGAACAGGAGAGCTTGTGTCCAAATGGTAGCCAGTGCCTGGATCAGTGTAATTGTCTATTCTTCATTGCACACCAGGAACACATTTGCAATCTCCTACTGTGGCGGCAATGAGGTGAATCAGTTCTTCTGTGAAATTCCCCAGATACTCAAGCTCGCCTGCTCTGACATGTACCTTGGTGAAGTTGAGTTACTCATCTTTAGTGCAGGCTTAGCCTTAAGCTGTTTTGTTTCTATAATCCTGTCATACACTAAGATCTTCCAAACAGTGCTGAGAATCTCCACTGAGCAGGGTCGGCATAAAGCCCTATCCACCTGCCTCCCTCACCTCATTGTGGTCTCCTTGTTTGTTTCCACTGTCATCTTCGCCTACCTGAAACCCACCTCCAGTTCTCCATCAAATCTGGATCTCCTGGTGGCTGGTCTTTATTCTGTGCTGCCACCAGTGATGAATCCAATCATCTACAGCATGAGGAACAAGGAAATCAAAGCTTCCCTGAGGAAACTCATTGGGTGGAGGTTATTCAGCAAGAATAAAATGTTTATATTTCTCTTATGAACATGGATTTTATCTGTGTTTCTTTACAAACACAATCAATTGAAGATACTTTGTTATTATTATTGTCGTCAAAAGGCCAATTCACCTTGAATGGTCCCTTGAAATATGTGTTAACTATTTACACCAAACAATCTGATCCAATTTGTATTTAGCTGTAATACTCTATTTGCATTTCCAAGACCTGAAGAAGATCTCTGTGTAAGCTCAAAAGCTTGTCTCTCTCTTACCAACAGAAGTTGAGGAATAAAAGATCTTACCTCATTTACCTTGTCTCCCTAATATCCTGGGACCAACATGGTGACAACACCACTGCATAAATCAGTGTTGTGCTATTCTTGATGTTGTTGAAAGGCTTATTTAACAGGAAGCTTTTGCAATGTTTCCTAAAGACAATCAGACTCTGGATAATGAGGCCGAATTTTGATCCCATTGAAGTAACTGGAATTTAGCCACTCACTTCAAAGGAATCATGATTTGATCCGTGGCCAATACACACAAGGATCCAAGTGTGGATAAAGGGAGCCTGGAGAAAATGAATTCAACAGAGATATAAGGTGAGATTCCCATCTCAGCTAAACCAGAGCGGATGCAGAGTAGCTCCATTGACACCACCAGTTTAATACTGACAAGGTCTTGGACCAAAGACACGGATTAAGTTCAGTAGTAACATAAACTCTGGTACAAGTTATTTGTCAGGGGTCATTTGGTTATAATATTGGTGTGAATGGGAAAATGCCATCACATGCACCGATCTGGTACAGGCTTCCCAGCCAGAGCCCATCAAAGCTTCTATCATAGGTTTGTTCCCCACTTTGAACTTTAGCTTCCAAAAGATGAGGACCTGCATGGATCCTTCTAAACTTAAATCCTAGTTTAGATCTGGTAACACTGCCACCATCCAAAAATATCGTGTTTTGGCATGTTGCATCGCAGACGAGCATGGACAGAGTCCAACAGTCAATGTTATTGTAAGCAGAGTACTTTATTTCTCTCCAGCATGCTCTTATATACAATTATGGCAAGTTGCTAATTGGTTAATTAAATACACACAGGCACAGCTATAACTTCATAGGGTAATTATCATCCTACACAACTTTCCAATTTATCATCCTGTTTACTGCCAACTGGCAGATAAGAACCGGCCCAAGGCCAGCACTTCACACACAGTTCACAGCCTGATTAGCTCGTCCCAGAAGTCTAAACAACTCAGCTTCTCACATTCCATTCCCACATCTCCCCCCTCTACTCAAAATCAAAAGGAAAAAAAAAGGTTAAGGCATTAGCAAAACATTCCCAGCTAGGCCACCTGGCGTCTGCCTCCCTCTGGGCTAGCTCCCAACTTCCTCATAACAACTTTATTTAGCCTCTCTGGCCTCTCTGTTCTTGTAACCACGCTGCTATAACTTTCCACCAAGGCTACTTAGGAGACAATGCAAAAGGCATACAAAACAGGGCAAGCAAATAATAAAACAAAAGGCCAAGTATACAATGGATTATAATCCCAAACGCTTTGTATTCTGAATTAAACAAAACCAAACCAAATAGTATTTCCTTGTTCTATAGGGCTCACCTATAACCATGCAATTCTTAACATACAACACCAACAACACCAAACAAAACAAACATAAACAGATAAATGGTGTAAATTCTGCAGGGTTCCCCCCTTCTCTATTGCACACCAACTTGTGACAAATTTCTGTTACCAAAATCATCCCTCATGTGTCAGGTGATCAAACTGACACTGAGGGAGGGGGGGTCCTAAAAAAAACACAACATAAACCACATAAAAATCTTAACAACACAGCAACAATTCTGGCCAGAAAACAAACATCACAAAACAAAACATAAAACACAAACATAAATTTTAACTCTGGTACTAAATGCATGGTATACTAAATACTATGCAGCCAGCACAAAATTTCTTTCAGGCAAAGCAAAAATTATCTCAAGCATATGAATCATTCACGGAGGATCAAACAGGAAAAATCCTGGCATAGCTAACAAACAGTTCTCCTCCAGGGGCTTGGGTTCCACGGCGCCTGGGCGCGTCTCGTGTGGCTCTTCCGCATCTGCCTGCCGTCGCTCCAGAGGACGCAGCCAAGGCCGGACCCACTTCGCCGGAATCCACCTGGGACCTGCATCAGTGACAACACAAGCATAACCCCTCCCCCACGTGAGCAAGTCAACTGGTCCTTTCCATATTTGCTGCTGATAATCAAACCATTTAACCGAGGGTCGGGGGGCTGCACCCTGCTCTTCCCCAGTCATCCCACTGACATGTTTAATCGCGGGGGGCACCTGGCTGTCTTTACCAAGATGTAACCAGTTAAGCACGTAGAGAGCTTTCAGCAACCGGCGTCTTGTCCAAAGCGTCTGCCCGCTCACTACGAATTCCCCCTTTCTGTCTCAAAAGGAGCGCCTTCAGAGAGGCGTGGGCACGCTCAATAATAGCCTGTCCAGTAGAATTGCCAGGAACACCCGTGGAATGCTGCACACCCCATTGGGAAAGAAACTGGGCAGTGCGGTGAGAAACATAACCCCCGCCATTGTCAGTCTTAATAAGGGCAGGAACCCCCATAACCGCAAAGCAGGCTTGCCAATGCTTAATCACATCACGGGAACTGGTAGAGGTCAATGCCGTCGCCCAAATAAAACCAGAAAAGGTATCAATGGTGACATGAAGATTGCGCAAGGTGCCAAACTCAGCAAACGTGGTGACATCAGACTGCCAAATTTGAAGCGATAAAAGGCCACGGGGATTAACACCAGATACAAGGGGCAAAACATGCTGTTGACAATCAGGGCAGGAGGCCACAATAGCGCGAGCATCAGTAACAGAAACCGCAAACTGGCGTGCCAAAGCACGGGCAGACTGATGAAAAAATTCATGGGAGACCCGTGCTTGGCAAATGAATTTGGAACTTGGGCAGTGCCAACCAAATGGTCAATCAGGGCATTGCCTTCGGCAAGACCATCCTGCAGTCCAGAGTGGCTCCTAACATGCATAACAAAATAAGGGCACCGTCGAGCATTTAAAAGATGCCAGAGCTGAAAAAGAGCGGTCCACAAAACAGAATTCGTGACACGGCCCAACAGGGAGCGTTCCAGACGACGAAGTACACCCACAGCATACAAAGAGTCACTGACAATATTCAATGGGGTATCGGGCCACTTTTCAAAGGTGTGAACAATAGCACGAAGCTCCAAAACCTGCAAGGAGCCATCAGCAAGAACAAACTCGTGGTGCCAGCGGCTGTCAGCAAACCAAAGAAGTCCTGCACGCTGGGCACTGCCGCTGGCATCTGTAAAGACGGTGAGACCAGCAACAGGACTGGACCGCAACATCAGGGCTTTCTCCAAAGGAAGCGCAGTAGCAAAAAATCGATGTGAAGGAAAATGGCAACTAAATTGACCGGCATAATCCATGGTAGCAAGTGCAAAGGGAAGGTTAGTAGCAAGCAACTGAGTCACAGTAGCGTCATCAAAGGGCAAATAAATGGTGTGAGGATCTGTACCTGCAATGGCTAACAAGCGCCATCGGGCCATGCGAATAAGATGAGCCACCGCATCAAGCCGCGTAGTCACAGTCGTGGCATAATGCGAAGGTGGAAAAAGCCATTCAATACCCACCAGCGGATCTGAAAGGGCTTCATGCCATTGAAAAAGTAGGGCCTCCAAAAAAGCATCTTTAGAAAAAATCGCCAAAAAAATGGGTAAATCCGGATAAACACGCCCCGAATAGCGTGTTGCTAGTTTACTTTCAATAGTTTGTAAGGCAACCTGGTGTTGGCTCTGCAGAGAGCGAGGTTCATCTGGAGTGCGCCCGCCCTTAAGTAAGTGAACCAAGGGCGCAAGATCCTCATTAGATATACCACAAAGACCGCGGACCCACTGCAAATCGCCTACCAAGCGCTGAACATCATGCAAATTATGAATGTCTGTCCGAAGAGTCAGGTTCTGCGGGCGCACAATCGAATCTGTAATTTCCATACCAAGATACCGATACGGGGCTTGCTGCTGAAGTTTTTCTGGAGCAATCACCAACCCAGCCTTTCGCAAAACGGAGTCAATTTCAACAATGGCCGCGTCCATTGCAAAATGGGCGCCGGTAAACAAAAGATCATCCATGTAATGATAAATAATCCAATCAGGGTGTGCCGCTCGCAGGGGCGCTATAGCCCAAGCAACATAAAACTGACAGATGGTAGGAGAATTTTTCATACCTTGTGGCAGAACAGTCCATTGATACCGTTGGGCAGGTGCAGCCTTGTTAATAGAAGGCACAGAAAAGGCGAACTTCTCTCGATCCGCAGGATGCAAGGCAATGGTAAAAAAGCAATCCTTAAGATCAATAACAAGCAAAGGCCATCCATGCGGAAGCATAGTAGCTGTGGGCAGCCCAGGCTGGAGGGCGCCCATGTCCTTCATCACAGCATTAACAGCGCGTAGATCTTGCAACAAACGCCAATGCCCAGACTTTTTAGGTATGGTAAAAATAGGGGTATTCCAGGGGCTAACAGAAGGTTCAAGATGACCCTTAGCCAGTTGTTCCTGCACAAGTTCATGTACTCGGGCGAGCTTGTCTTTGGGCAGCGGCCACTGAGCGACCCAGACCGGCGTGGTGGTTGTCCATTCCAGCTGTAGGATCGGCCGCCCCTCAATGGCTGCTAAGCAAAAGGTGAATTTTGCAGCACAACGCCCCACTGACTTAAGCAGTCTCGACCTAAAAGCCAGATCGGAGCCGGCATCACATAGGGGCGAACTTTCACGCTCGTGGCCGGATCTTCCATATCAACAATGGTAATAAAATCCACACTAATGCGAGTCAGCTGAGTTCCACCAATGCCGCTCACGGGTGTGGCGGCATCCCGCATGGGCCAAGATTCTGGCCAAAACCGAGCGGGAATTATAGTCACATCGGCCCCCGTGTCCAACAAAGCTTCATGAATAATCTGCCGCCCATCGGATCCCTGAAGCCGAACAGTTCGGGGGGGCTTGCGCGAAGTGATGCCCATAGCAAAGGCAATTTGGGGAGGGCCAGTGGATCCAAACCCTCGAGACCCGCGGTCAATCGGAGTCGATCGGGGCACACATCCCTTGAAAGGTATCAACTGAGCAAGACGCGTACCAGCAGTTATAGTTATAGGGGGACAGAGGGCGCGTACCATTATCCCAATATTCCCCGTATAGTCGGCATCAATAAGGCCAGGCAAAACAAAAATACCTTGTTTCGATATTGACGAACGGCCGATCAAAAGGGCACTCAGTCCAAATCCTAATGGGCCATCAGTGTTAGAAGGAAGAACTTGAACCTTGTCAGTCTCTAAAAGTACATCTGTTGCTGTGGCCAAGTCCACTCCGGCACTGCCACGGGTTGCTCCGGTAAGGCGTTCCAGGCAGCCGGGTTGGTGGGTGGAGGTACTTGTGTCGTCGCGCTCCTCTGAGGGGTGCTCCGAG
This sequence comes from Cuora mccordi, assembly GCA_003846335.1. Lineage (NCBI taxonomy): Eukaryota > Metazoa > Chordata > Testudines > Geoemydidae > Cuora > Cuora mccordi. The sequence goes on from ML123533.1 coordinate 338,916, forward strand.
ATCCGTTTCCCGGCAGCGGTGTTCCATCCTTCTTGTAACGCGACCAACAGTCGACGGTGCTATGTCCAAACTTATCACATCGTGTACAAGCGCCGGTAGCGGCTTTAGGTGACACATCAGAGGCCCGCTGTCCATTTTGCATAGGGCAGTCCCGCTGGAAATGTCCGGGTTTTCCACAACCGAAACAGGGGCCGGCTGGCCGGGTCGGCCTTCTAGCCCCCCGCTGTCGCCCGAGCAGAGGTCGTAACGCCACGGCCAGTGCAGTGGCCTGTGCCTTAGCATGGATTGCTGCCTTATCCGTCTCCACAAACATAGCGGCCCTACCACATGCCTCAATCATCTCCATCAGGGTCGCGGTCTTGGGCAAGGTGGCTAATATACGGCGGCAAGTGGGATTTGCATTCTGGGTGGAAAGATCAAGTCCAACTGCAGTTCTGGCCTCTGACGTCAGATTAGGAGATCTATCAATAGCCTCGCGAAGGCGATCCAAGAAGGTGGAATAAGGTTCCGACGGGCCTTGTGTAATTTTAGCGTAGGGAGGGACCGGCTTTCCCATCTGGGGCACCGCTTTAAAGGCAGCCAAAGCCAGTTCCTGCGACTGCTGCAGGATCCGGGGCTCGAGGCGGGCTTGCAAATGCGGGTCAACAAAGCGGCCGGCTCCCAAAAGCATATCAGTAGTGGCCACGCGCCGAGGATCATCGTCCGACAAATCCAAATTGCGGACAAGAGCCAAGTTGACCCTCTTAGCCCAATCATCTTTCCACAACAGTTTCTGTGTAGGTGTAAGAAGCATATCAGCTAGCTTAATCGCATCATATGGACACATTGCTTGTCCAGCAAACACCTGTTCAATGATAGACTGTACATACGGATTATCTAGTCCATAAGCCATAATCGATTTCTGCGCCTCACGGATCAACTTCCAGTCCAAAGGAGCCCACCGCCTATGGTTAGGATGTTGAGGGTCTGGCGTAATTACCGGAAAGGCCTCGGGTGTCAAACCTTCAAGGATGGCTTCCCTTATAACCCCATGCCAGCGCTGTACCGGGTCCAGAGGGTCCCCAGTTGGAGGGTCCCCGGGGCCAGGCGGGGCGGAAGGGCGAGTCGGATGAAAGCACTCGTGAACATGCGACCGCGATGATCCAGGTGGAAAACCTTGCAATTGGTCCAACTTATCACACATATGCTGCAGCTGTCGACCCTGGCGCTCCATCTCCTTATAGAAGGCATAAGACTGAGTAAACTGAGTAAACGTAGTCAAATCGGGATATGGCTTTGATGGCACATGTTCCACCCGAGCCCCCTCTGTTCCCCCGCAATCGTGGCACCCCCAGGTCCCGTGAACACGGCATGGCTTTGGGGGGGGGGCGCATACGGCAAGGCTGTCTCCATAGGCTCGGGCGTATCGGGGGGTAACGGGACCGTAGCAGGATCAATCATGTCAGGGCCGAGGGCCACATTGGAGGGCAGTGGAACCGTAGCAGGGGCAACATCATCCATGGGGAAGGGGTCGGAAGCCAAAGGTATCACCGTGTCCTCACCACCGAAAAACTCCCTGGCTCCAACCGGCAACACAGAAGGCATTTCGGGCGTTGGGCGGCAGAGCTCAGAAAGGGCCGCCTGCACTCCTGCCTCGGCCGCGAGAGTTTCTACTATCTCCTTCATCTTATTCCATACTGGACTCAGGGAGAAGGCCTCCTTATCGCCCTGAGCCACCGACTTCCAAAGCTCGGAGCCTAACCGCTCCCAAACAGTTTTATCAAATATTGTATTTGGTTTAACGAAAAGTCCCCTTCTCTGTCCCCACCGCAGCAGACGGGATAACGTATCAGAGGGGAGCTTTTCTCCCTGCCGCTCCGCGATGCGTATCAGATATTCATGCACCGTTCTTTCTTCTGCTGATGCAGCGGTTCCCATGTTAGCTGCTCACCTCTGGGCTCGGGTGCGCCTCCCTTTTCAGACGCCCTGCGGCTGGCCGCTCGACACTGAGCTCAGGTGCGCCCTTCTTTTCGGACGCCCTGCGGCTCCTAGCTGCTCGACACTGAACTCAGGTGCACCCTTCTTTTCGGACGCCCTGCGGCCGCCGCTCGACACTGAGCTCAGGTGCGCCCTTCTTTTCGGACGTCCTGCGGCTCCTAGCCGCTCGACACTGAGCTCAGGTGCGCCTCCTTTTCTTCCTGCCGGGTCAGGCCACCGACACTATCCTCATTCAATTCGCATCACGTCGGGGTCACCATTTGTTGCATCGCAGACGAGCATGGACAGAGTCCAACAGTCAATGTGATTGTAAGCAGAGTACTTTATTTCTCTCCAGCATGCTCTTATGTACAATTATGGCAAGTTGCTAATTGGTTAATTAAATACACACAGGCACAGCTATAACTTCATAGGGTAATTATCATCCTACACAACTTTCCAATTTATCATCCTGTTTACTGCCAACTGGCAGATAAGAACCGGCCCAAGGCCAGCACTTCACACACAGTTCACAGCCTGATTAGCTCGTCCCAGAAGTCTAAACAACTCAGCTTCTCACATTCCATTCCCACATTGGCACACTCTCTGTTCCCCCAAACCTTTCCCGGGGGGAACCCATATCCAAACTCCTGGGATCTTAACACAAAGGGAAATAAACCATTCCTCCTCCCAGACTTTCCCTCCCTTGGTCATCAGGGAAGACTACCTTGATTCAAACTCCTTGAATCTAAAACAAAGAGGGATTCACCTTTCCTCTCCTCTTTCCCCCCCCCACCTATCCCTGGTGAGTCAGACTAATCCCCTGAGGTCTTAAACAAGGGAAAAATCAATCAGGTTCTTAAAAAGAAAAGCTTTTAATTAAAGAAAAAGAAAAAGATAAAAACTATCTCTGTAAAATCAGGATGGAAGTTTACAGGGTACAGCTGATGAAACTAGAGAGCTAGTATCAGTACAAATACAGCAAACAGAAGTAAAAACCCTACCAGCAAAATATACATTTGCAAATACAGAAATTAATCAAAAGACTAATCCGCCTTTCTAATACTCACTATATTGAATAGAAGAGAATATTTCAGGAAGCTTGGAGAGCCTGGATATACGTCTGGCCCCTCTTAGATCCAAAGAGAGAACACCCCCCAAAACAAAGAACCCAAACAAAGGCTTCCCTCTACCGAGGTTTGAAAGTATCTTGTCTCCTGATTGGTCCTCTGGTCAGGTGTTAGCCAGGTTCACTGAGCTTGTTAACCCTTTACAGGTAAAAAAGATCTTAACCCTTAACTATCTGTTTATGACAGCTTCCCTTGCAGGGAAGCCAGTTAACAAGCAGTTCTAAAACTGCTTCTAAGGGTACGTCTACACTACGGGATTATTCCGAAATTACATAAACCAGTTTAGTAAAACAGATTGTATAAAATCGAGTGCATGCGGCCACACTAAGCAAATTAATTCGGTGGTGTGCGTCCACGGTCCGAGGCTAGCGTCGATTTCTGGAGCGTTGCACTGTGGGTAACTATTCCGTAGCTATCCCATAGTTCCTGCAGTCTCCCCCGCCCCTTGGAATTCTGGGTTGAGATCCTAGTGCCTGATGGGGTAAAAATCATTGTCGCAGGTGGTTCTGGGTAAATGTCATCAGTCATTCCTTCCTCCGGGAAAGCAACGGCAGACAATCATTTCGCGCCCTTTTTCCCTGGATTTCCCTGGCAGACGCCATAGCATGGCAACCATGGAGACTGTTTTGCCTTTTGTCACTGTCACCGTATGTGTACTAGATGCCGCAGACAGAGGCGATTCAGCAGCGCTACACAGCAGCATTCATTTGCTTTTGCATGACAGTAGAGATGGTTAGCAGCCGTTCTGTACCATCTGCCATGCCATTGTAAATTGTAAATTGGGAATGAGATGATGGTTACCAGTCGTATTGCACTATACCTTCTGCTGCTGTCATAGGTGCCCCTGGCTGAGCTCAGCCGGGGGCGCAAAAGACAAAAATGGGAATGACTCCCCGAGTCAATCCCTCCTTTATGGTATCTAAAAATAGAATCAGTCCTGCCTAGAATATGGGGCAAGTGTACTAGAGATCCAGTGTATCAGAGAACCAGAGAGCACAGCCGCTCTGTGTCAGATCCCGCAGGAATGATGAGCTGCATGCCATTCACAGGGGGTACTCCCCACCTGTTGCTTCCCTCCTCCCCCAGCCTTTCTGGGCTACCGTTGCAGTGTCCCCCCGTTTGTGTGCTGAAGTAATAAAGAATGCAGGAATAAGAAACAGTGACTTGTTAGTGAAATAAAATGAGGGGAAGGCAGCCTCCAGCTGCTATGATAGTCCAGGCAGTACAGAATCTTTTCTTTACACATGAAAGGCGGGGGATGATGGAGCTCAGCCCCCTGTTGCTATGATGAAAACGGTTACGAGCCGTTCTGTACCGTCTACTGGGAATGACTGGGAGGCCAGTCAGGAGTACTTATGGGATGATGACGAGGATGGATACCAGTCGTATTGCACTACACCATCTGCCACAAGGCTGATGATGACGACAGATATCTGCCATATTGCATCATCAGCCACCAATTTGGGGGGGGCGAGGATGCTACAGTTCAGTGCCTCGGCATCGCGGCTACCAGCATCATTCAGTACACATAGGGTGACATTTAAAAGAGTCAAGTGATGATTTATTTCCCTTTTCCTTCCGGGGGTGGGGGTACATTGACGAGCTATGCCCTGAACCACCGCGGACAATGTGTTTGACCCTACAGGCATTGGGAGCTCAGCCAAGAATGCAAATGCTTTTTGGAGACTGCAGAATCTGTGGGACACCTTGAGTCCTCAGTCCCCGCTCCCTCCCACCATGAGCGTCCATTTGATTCTTTGGCTTTCCGTCATGCTTGTCACGCAGAAGTGCGCTGAGTCCCTGCTATGGCGTCTGTCTGGAGATTTTTTAAAAATGCTTTGGACTTTCCTCTTCTGTAACGGAGCTCTGATAGAACAGATTTGCCTGCCCATACAGTGATCACATCCGTATGGTCCATGCTGGAGCTCTGTTTTTATTTTGATTTCGGACTGCATCACCACCCGTGCTGATCGGAGCTCCACGCTGGGCAAACAGGAAATGATATTCAAAAGTTTGCGGGGCTTTTCCTGTCTACCTGGCCACTGCATCTGAGTTCAGATTCCTGTCCAGAGCAGTCAGTGGTGCACTGTGGGATACCACCCGGAGGCCAATACCGTCGATTAGCGGCCACACTAACCCTAATCCGATAAGGTAATACCGATATTAGCGCTACTCCTCTCGTTAGGGAGGAATACAGAAACCGGTTTAAAGAGCCCTTTTTATCGATATAAAGGGCCTCTTAGTGTGGACGGGTGTGGCGTTAAATCAGTTTAACTCTCCTAAAACCGGTTTAAACGCGTAGTGTAGACCAGGCCTAAATTTAACAACCGGTTCCTGCGAACCGATGGAACTGGCTCCAGCTCCAGCTCCAGCTCACCACTGCCCAGAGGGAATGAATCACTCTGTCACCCTTACAAATTACATTTGTAACTAATCTCAATGGACAAAGTGCTAGGAAAGAGCAGACTGCTTACAAACTTTTGGCTCTTCTTTGGTTCAGTTTCACAGGCAAAGAATATGGATTGGAAACTGCCTCATGAGCCAGATCCCCCGATGGTGTAAATGGATGTAGCTCCATGGCAGCCAGTGATCCAGATCCCAACTGGTGTAAACAGCCCTTGCTACTCTGAAGTCAATAGAACTTTACACTATCAATTTACACCAGCTCAGGTCCTGGTCCTTAGTTTTTAGCGTTTGCCTCTGGGTACCTTCTACTTACCAACTTCACGCAGCCAGGACAGCCTGAGCTGTGGGTTCCTCTGGTGACTGCATCCCAAGATTGGATGGTGCAATGCAGGAGAAGACCATCTCTGTTCACTCAGAGGTGATTATGTGGCGTTAATGAAGGAACAGGCCATTACAGGCCAGCTGAGACTATGCTGCTACTAGGCTCTCAGCTATAGTAGGTCACATGTCTGGCTACTAATTTATATTTTATTTTGCCAAGCTTTGGGGGCCCCCTTTGTGACTCAGCCCTGTCTTGTTTTTAGCCAAGGGTCCTTCCAGGGATGCTGCCATCGTGTGAGATCCAGGGCAGGTGCTGTTTCCCCTCTGGGGGATTAGAATCAGCTAGTGCAGATTGTCAGGGTGATTTGCTCCAGAGGTGAGATCAGAGCTGGGCTCACAGCCCTGGAGACCAGATTCAGCTATTTAGCACCAGAGCAGGGGCATCCTGGGCTGTGACTGTGTCTGAAGCCTGCACAAGGTGGGATCAGCTCTAGTGCTGGGAGGAGCTTTCAGTCCCTGATCCCAATTAGTCCATCGCCTCTCACCCAAGCCTGCCCTAGGAGGAAAGCAGGGAGCACCCGTCTGTGCTAGGAACTACAGAGAGATGCTGCAACTCAGAACATGCAAAGAAGGCGCACAACAACAGCTGTTGAATAATACAGTGATGAAGGCATGGGAGAGAGAGAAAACCAAACAATTCTGGCAGTGGGTGGATAGATAGATAGATAGATAGA
>ML123533.1:345472-356860 GCA_003846335.1 Cuora mccordi
ATAGATAGATAGATAGATAGATAGATAGATAGATAGATAGATAGATAATGACCAATGATTCTTAACACTGCAAGATCAAATGCACTGCAAATTGGGATAAAGAAGAAGGGCAAGAGCATATCTGAATACAGACTGGCTAACCTAGTGAGGAGGGCTTTAAACTAGGTTCAACGCGGACAGGTGACCAAAGCCCACAGGTAAGTCAAAAACATGGAGACCTAGGAGAAGTATTGTAATCTGGAGGGAGCATGGGCTTCTATAGCAGAAATAAGGGAGAGACAAGACAGAACTGCAGAGGTGGGAGGGGGATCAAGTCAGTATCTTAGATGTCTGTATACTAATGTGAGAAGTATGGGGAATAATCAGGAAGAATTCGAAATGCTAGTAAATAAACACAACTGTGACATAGTTGGCATCATGGAGACTTGGTGGGATAATACACATGACTGGAATATTGGTATAGAAGGGTACAGTTTAATCAGGAAGGACAGGCAGAGAAAAAATGGAGGAGGTGTTGCCTTATATATTAAAAATGTATACACTTGGACTGAGGTTGAGATAGAAATAGGAGACAGACTTGTTGAAAGTCTCTGGTTAAGGATAAAAGGGGTAAAAAAAAAGGGTGATGTCATGGTAGGAGTTTACTGCAGACCACCTAACCAGGTGAAGAAAGGGGTAAAAAGTGAGGTGACAAAGTTTGCAGATGATACTAAATTGCTCAAGATAGTTAAGACCAAAGCAGTTTGTGACAAACTTCAAAAAGATCTCACAAAACTAACTGATTGGGCAACAAAATGGCAAATGCAATTTAATGTGGATAAATGTAAAGTAATGTACATTGGAAAAAATAACCCCAACTATACATACAATATGATGGGGGCTAATTTAGCTACAACAAGTCAGGAAAAAGATCTTGGAGTCACCTGAAGACGTCCACGCAGTGTGCAGAGGCGGTGAAAAAAAACCAGAATGTTAGTAATAATTAAAAAGGGGATAGAGAAAAGACTGAGAATATATTATTGTCCTTATATAAATCGATGGTAACCCCATATCTCGAATACTGCGTACAGATGTGGTCTCCTCATCTCAAAAAAGATATACTGGCACTAGAAAAGTTTCAGAAAAGGGCAACTAAAATGATTAGGGGTTTGGAACGGGTCCCATATGAGGAGAGATTAAAGAGGCTAGGACTCTTCAGCTTGGAAAAGAGGAGACTAAGGGGGGCTATGATAGAGGTATATAAAATCATGAGTGATGTGGAGAAAGTGGATAAGGAAAAGTTATTTACTTATTCCCATAATACAAGAACTAGGGGTCACCAAATGAAATTAATAGGCAGCAGGTTTAAAATAAATACAAGGAAGTTCTTCTTCACGCAGCACACAGTCAACTTGTGGAACTCTTTACCTGAGGATGTTGTGAAGGCAGGACTATAACAGCGTTTAAAGAGAACTGGATAAATTAAGTCCATAAATGGTTATTAGCCAGGACGGGTAAGGAATGGTGTCCCTAGCCTCTGTTTGTCAGAGGATGGAGACAGATGGCAGGAGAGAGATCACTTGATCATTACCTGTTAGGTCCACTCCCTCTGGGGCACCTAGCATTGGCCACTGTCAGTAGACAGGATACTGGGCTAGACGGACCTTTGGTCTGACCCGGTATGGACATTCTTATTTTCTTATGTTATGTTATGTTCAGGTAGAAGTGGATGAAGCTTTTTTTAAACATCTAACAAAATCATCCAAAGCACAGGACTTGATGATGATGAGGGACTTCCCAGAGATCTGTTGGGAAAATAACACAGCAGAGCACAGATTATCCAAGAAGTTCTTGGAATGCATTGGAAACATTTTTTTTACTTCAGAAGGTGGAGAAAGCTACTAGGGGAGAGGCTGTTCCAGATTTTATTTGACAAATAGGGAGGAACTGGTTGAGAATTTGAAAGTGGAAGGTGGCTTGGGTGAAAGTGATCACAAAATGATAGAGTTCATGATTCTAAGCAATGGTAGGAGGGAAAACAGCACAATAAAGACAATGGATTTCACGAAGGCAGACTTTTTAGCAAACTCAGGGAGTTGGTAGGCAAAATCCCATGGGAAGCAAGCCTAAGGGGCAAAAACAATTGAAGATGTTGGTAGTTTTACAAAGAGACATTACCAAGGGCACAAGAGCAAATTATCCCACTGCATAAAAAAGATAGGAACTATGGCAAGAGACTACAGTAGCTACTCCAGTCACCGTCCCCAAATCCATGGCAAATTCCATCATGAACACCAGGTCCATTTCCTATTCTGGATGCGTGGCCCAAGTCTTTTTCCTCGTCTTCTTTGCTGCATCTGACTTCGCCTTACTCACCGTCATGGCATACGATCGATATGTCACCATCTGCAAACCACTGCACTATGAGACTATAATGAACAGGAGAGCTTGTGTCCAAATGGTAGCCAGTGTCTGGATCAGTGTAATTGTCTTTTCTTCATTGCACACCGGGAACACATTTGCAATCTCCTACTGTGGCGGCAATGAGGTGAATCAGTTCTTCTGTGAAATTCCCCAGCTACTCAAGCTCGCCTGCTCTGACACGTACCTTAGTGAAGTTGAGGTACTCATCTTGGGTGCATGCTTAGCCTTAAGCTGTTTTGTTTTTATAATTCTGTCATACACTAAGGCCTTGTCTACACTACAGGACTATTTCGAATCTACTTAATTCGAATTTGTGGATTCGACCTTATGAAGTCGAATTTGTGTATCCATACTAAATACACTAATTCGAACTTCTGAGTCCACATTAACGGGGCCGGCGTCGACTTTCGAAGGGGTGCACTGTGGGAAGCTATCCCACAGTTCCCGCAGTCCCCGCTGCCCATTGGAATGCTGGGTAGAGCTCCCAATGCCTGCTGGGGGAAAAAATGTGTCGAGGGTGGTTTTGGGTAACTGTCGTCATCGAACCGTCAATCACGCCCTCCCTCCCTGAAAGCGCCGGCGGGAAATCAGTTCGCGCACTTTTCTGGACGGTTACAGCGCGGACGCCACAGCACTGCGATCATGGAGCCCGCTGCGATCATCGCTGCACTTATGGCCGTTGTCAACTTCTCGCACCTTATCGTCCACCTCTTCCACGGTCAGCTGCTGAGAAATCGGGCGAGAAGGCTCCGGCAGCGTGGTGAGGAGAGTGGCGCAGACCTCTCACAAAGCAGGGTACGCCGGGCAGTGGAGATCATGGTGGCAATGGGTCAAGTTCATGGTGTGGAACGGAGATTCTGGGCCCGGGAAACAAGCACGGACTGGTGGGACCGCATAGTGCTGCAGGTCTGGGATGAATCACAGTGGCTGCGAAACTTCAGGATGCGTAAGGGCACTTTCCTTGAACTCTGTGACTTGCTGTCCCCTGCCCTGAAGCGCCAGGACACCCGGATGCGAGCAGCCCTGAGTGTGCAGAAGCGAGTGGCCATAGCCCTCTGGAAACTTGCCACGCCAGACAGCTACCAGTCAGTAGCGAACCACTTTGGCGTCGGCAAATCTACCATGGGGGTTGCTGTGATTCAAGTAGCCCACGCAATCGTTGAGCAACTGCTCTCAACGGTAGTGACCCTGGGAAACGTTCAGGTCATCATAGACGGCTTCGCCGCGATGGGATTCCCAAACTGCGGTGGGGCTATAGATGGGACTCACATCCCTATCCTGGCACCAGCCCACCAGGCCAGCGAGTACATTAACCGAAAGGGCTACTTTTCCATGGTGCTGCAAGGACTGGTGGACCATAGGGGACGTTTCACCAACATCAACGTCGGGTGGGCGGGCAAGGTTCATGACGCGCGTGTGTTCAGGAGCTCTGGTCTCTTTAGACTCCTCCAGGCAGGTACTTTCTTCCCGGACCACAAAATAACGGTTGGGGATGTGCAGATGCCTACAGTGATCCTCGGGGACCCAGCCTACCCGCTAATGCCCTGGCTCATGAAGCCCTATACAGGCGCCCTGGACAGTGAGAAGGAACTGTTCAACTACCGGCTGAGCAAGTGCAGAATGGTGGTGGAGTGTGCTTTCGGACGTCTCAAGGGGAGATGGCGGAGCTTACTGACTCGCTCGGACATCAGCGAAAAGAATATCCCCGTAGTTATTGCTGCTTGCTGTGTGCTGCACAATCTGTGTGAGAGCAAGGGCGAGGCCTTTTTGTCCGGATGGGATGTTGAGGCAAATCGCCTGGCTGCAGTTTACGCTCAGCCAGACACCCGTGCCGAGAGAATATCCCAGCGGGAAGCGCTGTGTATCCGGGAGGCTTTGAAAGCAAGTTTCCTCGCAGAGCAGGGTAACCTCTGACTCTCCACTTGATTTTAAGAGACGCTGATCCTGGGCCTGTGTCTCTATGTGTTGAGTGAGATCTGCAGTTACGTACCCCGTTCTCCAAGTTTCCCCCACTTCCCAAACACGTTTTAAAACAAATTAAACAGAACAGTTCTTGTTAATAAATCTTTCTTTTACTTTGCATTTCTGTTCAGGGTTTGAAACATGGACGCATACTGTGCTGGGTACGGTGTGCACTGATGTACAGACCGCTTGTACAATACAGGACGGACAGCCTCCTGCTCCTACATAGGTCTCTGGGGTGGGGGACGGCTGAAAGTGGTTCTGCATGAAGGGGAGGGTTTGCAGGAAGGGGCGAGTGGTGCCTTCTTTGCATAGGGGTTTGGATGACGGCAGTGGGCTGCGGGTTTGTGTGTGGGAAGGGGTGATGGGTGTGGGAGAAGGGTGACTATCTGTCCGTGGATGAGGGCTCTTGTTGGGGCTCAGGGCAGCGGATAGGCTCGTTGATCCGTTGGAAGTGCATCGTAAGGGCAGCCTGCCTTTACATTAATGGCGTGGCAGGCGCTAGGACCCTGGACAAGCATACACATTACGAAATGACCAGGGGCAGCATACACAACACAGAATGACCCTGGTGCCTACTGACTGCAGTGTGTGTGTGCCCCGCAGTTGATCCTTTCCCCAAGTCTGTACCCTGGTACTGTAGGCTATACCGTGCAAGTATGAAACCCCTGTCCACCCCATACACCGAAAAATCCTCTTACAGGAAAGACATGACCGAAACAGTGATTAACAACAAACATCTTTTCTTAATCTAACAAACAGTGGGGGGATGAACCTTGGATTTGGGACTGGCTGAGCCTATAAGGGAAGTACTTCTACAAATTTCTAACGTGAGAAGTGCGGGGTACACGGTCGCTCTGTTCTGGTTCAGTGACAGTTCTCACGGCCTCTACCGCCCCTCCGTCTTGTACTTTTGGGTGAGGGGGGGCCAGGACTCCTTGGCTGGGGGGGGCGACTGCAGAGACACTGCATGGGGGCCCTGTCCTCCAGCCTGCGGTCCTGCAGGACATCAACAAGGCGACGAAGCGTGTCCGTTTGTTCCTTCATGAGACCAAGCAGCGTTTGGGTGGTCTGCTGGTCTTCCTGCTGCCACCTATCCTCACGTTCCATGAGTGTGCGATTCTGCTCACATAGGGTCTTCCTCAAGTGTTTCTGCTCTGCAGCCTCTGATCGGGAGCAGGCCATCAGTTCAGCGAACATCTCGTCCCTAGTCTTCTTCTTTCGCCGTCTAATCATTGCCAGTCTCTGCGAGGGGGATGCCGGGGCAGTCCGGGAAAGAGCCGAATCTGTGTGATGGGGAAAGTTAGTGATTTCATTGAACAGATACATTTTTGCGATCAGTGAACACCGTCTAGTCAATTTCTATGAAGAAGACCATACCGGGCAACAAGTCTCACGTGGTCTCAAGAGAAGCACGACATTTTGGGCTACGCTCTGATTGGCTGCGCCATTGCACAGGAGAGCGGAGAAGTCGGGAGAGATAGCAGAATCCGTCTAATAGACAGTCCTGGCAAGCCTTACAGTACATTATGCTTATCAGTTAACGGATAGCTGTGCCCTCCTGCTAAAGGCAATCTGGAAATCAGATACTATGACCCTTTTACAGCCACTCCCGACACTGCAGGGGAAAGATCAATGTATGCTTTCCCTCTGTGCCATTCAGCACATGGCTGCTAAGCGAGGGGCTTTGTTATGCAAAGTATAAGTAAACCATTAAGAACAGTAACTATTCGGTAATTGCCCTAATTAGATGCAGCACTTCAGTAACGAGATTACCCTGAGGCGTGTCTCTCAAGTACAGAAAGACAGGATGTTAAGGGAAGCACTTCACCGACCGGGACCCTACGCGGCCATGCTGGTTGAGGCGATGGTTCCCCTGTATCTACGGATGTCGTGGCGTGGAAGAGTGAGCTTCACCGGAGGACCAAGTAGGGCACCTCTTCCTAGAAACCTCCTGCGGAGGGTTTTTGAGGAACTTTTTGAAGCATTTGTGGAATTGTCCATGGAGGACTATTGTTCCATCCCAATCTGTGTGGACCTGCTGTTCGTATAGTTTCCCGTTAAAAACTTTTAGATATAGTATTTAGATATGGAATTTCTATTTTTTGTATACATGTTTTCGTACAAATAAATATTTTCTTGTTTATAAGACTTACCGCCTGATCCTTCCCCTGACTCTGAGTCCGGGGTCACGGCCGGCGAGGGTTGGTAGGGGATCTCTGTGAGGGTGAGGAACAGATCCTGGCTGTCAGGGAAAGCGGCATTGTGTCCGCTGTCGCCTGCGCCTTCCTCCACGGACCCTTCGTCGTCTTCCCCATCGGCGAACATTGAGTGGGAACTGTCCTGGTTCACTATGCCATCCACTGAGTCCACGGTCACTGGTGGGACAGTGGTGGCAGACCCACCGAGAATGGCATGCTGCGCCTCGTAGAAGCGGCATGTCTGGGGCTGTGCTCCGGAGCGTCCGTTTGCCGCTCTGACTTTTTGATAGCCTTGCCTCAGGTCCTTGACTTTCACGCGGCACTGCATCGCATCCCGGCTGTACCCCTTCTGTGTCATGGCTTGGGAGACCTTCTCGAAGGTCTTTGCATTACGCTTGTTGGAGCGTAGCTCCGACAGCACAGACTCCTCGCCCCACACAGCGATCAGGTCCTGGACTTCCCGGTCTGTCCATGCTGGGGATCTCTTTCTATTCTTCCCTTGGGCTGACTCCTCTGCTGGAGAGCTCTGCATCGTTGCAGGTGCCGCGGAGCTCGCCCTGATGTCAAAGCAAGAAATGAGATTCTAACTGTCCAGACAGGAAAAGGAATTCAAAATTTTCCCAGGTCATTTCCTGTGTGGCTGCTCAGAAAATCCAAGCTCGGACTGCTGTCCAGAGCGTCAACAGAGTGGTGCAGTGTGGGATAGCTCCCGGAGCTACTAAGTTCGATTTGCATCCACACCTAGCCTAATTCGAACTAGCCATGTCGAACTTAGCGTTACTCCACCTGCCGGGGTGGAGTACCAAATTCGAACTAAAGAGCCCTCTAGTTCGAATTAAATGGCTTCCTGGTGTGGACGGTTGAGCGGTTAGTTCGAATTAACTCTGCTAAATTCGAATTAAAGTCCTAGTGTAGACCAGGCCTAAGATCTTCCAAACAGTGCTGAGAATCCCCACTGAGCAGGGTCGGCATAAAGCCCTATCCACCTGCCTCCCTCACCTCATTGTGGTCTCCTTGTTTGTTTCCACTGTCATCTTCGCCTATCTGAAATCCACCTCCAGTTCTCCATCAAATCTGGATCTCATGGTGGCTGTTCTTTATTCTGTGCTGCCACCAGTGATGAATCCGATCATCTTTAGCATGAGGAATAAGGAAATCAAAGCTTCCCTGAGGAAACTCATTGGGTGGAGATTATTCAGCAAGATTAAAATGTCTAATTTTCTCTTATGAACATGGATTTTAATCTGTGTTTCTTTACAAACACAATCCATTGAAGATACTTTATTATTGTTATTGTCGTCAACAGGCCAATTCACCTTGAATGGTCCCTTGAAATATGTGTTAACTATTTACACCAAACAATCTGATCCAATTTGTATTTAGCTGTAACACTCTATTTGCATTTCCCAGACCTGAAGAAGAGCTCTGTGTAAGCTCAAAAGCTTGTCTCTCTCTTACCAACAGAAGTTGAGGAATAAAAGATCTTACCTCATTTACCTTGTCTCCCTAATATCCTGGGACCAACATGGTGACAACACCACTGCATAAATCAGTGTTGTGCTATTCTTGATGTTGTTGAAAGGCTTATTTAACAGGAAGCTTTTGCAATGTTTCCTAAAGACAATCAGACTCTGGATAGTGAGGCCGAATTTTGATCCCATTGAAGTAACTGGAATTTAGCCACTCACTTCAAAGGAATCATGATTTGGTCAGTGGCCAATACACACAAGGATCCAAGTGTGGGTAAAAGAATCTGAGGACCAACAAAGACATCTTCCTTTATTTTAGCTTCACTTAACCTTGGAAATTTTCCACAGAGGTACTTGAAAGCTGCTTGTGTTTTATCAATGGCCTTGACAAAGTTCTTCATCAGACCCAGCTTGATGTGTAAGGGTGGTAACAAAATCTTCCTTGATTCAACAAGTGGTGGATGCTGAAGACTTTTCCTCCCAGTCTCCAATGACTATCGGAGTGGCCAATCTTTCTTGATGTAGTGGGAATCTCTTGCACGACTATCCCATTCACAGAGAAAACAGCAGTACTTTGTGTATCCAGTCTGCAGACCAAGCAAGAGAGCAACAACCTTCAAATCGCCACAAAGCTGCCACTGATGTTGGTCATAGTTTATGCACCTCAAAAGTTGTTTCATGTTGTCATAGGTTTCCTTCATATGGACTGCATGACCAACTGGAATTGATGGCAAAACATTGCCATTATGCAGTAAAACAGCTTTAAGACTCGTCTTCGATGAATCAATGAACAGTCTCCATTCATCTGAATCGTGAACGATGTCTGTCCAAACCCAGTCAGATTTATTCATCGATCCAGTCAAAGATGTATTTTAGTCATTTCTGGTTTAAATTGAGATCCCTTCCCTTTATAATTCACTTATCCTCCGCCATTCCCAAGTCAAGGGTCGTATATACTGCCCCAATAGCATAACTTGAAAACTAGAGCCAATCAACAATTTTAAGCATCATTTTCGTTGTCAGTGACCCAGAATTAGTAAAGTTTGACTACATTTATTTCAGGAGCATTTTGGCTGTAGAGCAGTGATATCAAAGACATTTGACTAAGCGTATCATTTTTTTAAAGAGAGGTGGAACTTTAAACAGAAGTCATGGCGCAATCTTCACTATCGGGGTGTTCCTGTGTAGTTATAATATTCATCCGTTCATTTACTGGCTGGGTACCCATCTCATAGCTTTCTATAAACGATGTTATTGGAATATTCCATGAGCATTGAGATGGGATTGTGATGTAGAGCAATGAGAATCTCAGATACAGGAATAAACATAAAACTAGACATCAGGGCACAGATATTCAGCTCATGTCACTTGGCCTGGTTCCATATCACTATGCCAATTTACAGCTGCTGAGGAATTGGTCTAATCGACTTCAGTGGGGCTGGGGCTGATTTACCAGTTTGGCCGATGGACAGTCTCTACGGAAAGGGATAAATGGACACAAATCAGATATTAGGAATAGCAATATACAAAAACCTGTAGGAGAACACTTCAACCTCCCTGGCCACACAATAGCAGATCTTAAGGTGGCCATCCTGCAGCAAAAAAACTTCAGGACCAGACATCAAAGAGAAACTGCTGAGCTTCAGTTCATCTGCAAATTTGACACCATCAGCTCAGGATTAAACAAAGACTGTGAATGGCTTGCCAACTACAAAACCAGTTTCTCCTCCCTTGGTTTTCACACCTCAGCTGCTAGAAGAGGGCCTTATCCTCCCTGATTGAACTAACCTCGTTATCTCTAGCTTGCTTCTTGCTTTCATATATATACCTGCCCCTGGAAATTTCCAATACATGCATCCGACGAAGTGGGTATTCACCCACAAAAGCTCATGCTCCAAAATGTAAGTTAGTCTATAAGGTACTACAGGACTCTTTGCTGCTGCTATAATTGGTGCATTTAAATTTATCTCTGCTTCTGGGGTCTGGTTATTGACATAAAATAAAAGTTTATCTCAAAGCCAGTCTCTCAAGGCTGCTTTCCCCAGGCTCACCAGGCCATTACACTCCTCCTGGGCTCCTAATTCTCTCTGCGGGTTCTGTTCCTGTCCTGCAGTACAGGTCACTCCAGCCAGTCCTCCCCTCTGGTTGCTATGGAGAGCTTCTTCCCAAGTCCTCTCTGACCCTGGGTCCCCTCTGGGTCCCCTTCAGGAGACTCCCTGTGCCCTGAAATTCTTCTAGTCTTTACCCTTGGATCAGATCATCAGATCCAGCTCTTTCTGCTCCTCAGACCCATTCCAGACTCTGGGCTTCTCCAGAGCAGGGCCGGCTCCAGGCACCAGCCTATCAAGCACGTGCTTGGGGTGGCACCTTGGGAGGAGGCGGCGATCTGGGTTTGGTCTTCTTGTTTTTGGTTTGGGTGGCACGCCGCACCGCTCGGGGGGGGGCGGGGACTAGGGCAGCGCGCCGCGCCGCGCCGCTCGGGGGGGGCGGGGACTTGGGCAGCGCGCCGCACCGCGCCGCGCCGTGCCGCTCGGGGGGGCGGGGGGCGGGGACTTGGGCAGCGGGCCGCGCCGCTCGGGGGGGGCGGGGACTTGGGTCGCAGGCCGCGCCGCTCGGGGGGCGGGGCGGCGCTCTTCTTTTCTGCTTGGGGCGGCAGAAATGTTAGAGCCGGCCCTGCTCCAGAGAGACCTCCACTGGGTCTGTCCTACCCACTGGTCCCCCTTGCTCTGATGGATCAGGCTCCCTCCTGTGATTCCTGGTCTCCCGACCCAGCCACAGCCCCAAACTCAAACCTGTCACCTGGGATTGAATAACAGGGCAAAAGTGTGGATGAGCAGAGAGAGAAAAACACTGACAAGGACTTGCTCTGAGAAAGGATGTAGTGCCACTGTCCACATCATCAGTGCTATGGGGTATTATCAGGAGGGGCTCCCTGTCAATAAATAACTACAGAGTCATTGGAGCAGCGGGGTCTGGACCCTCAGTCTGCCACCTCCCAGAGGATTGCACTAACCACTGGGCTAGAGAGTCCCTCTGCTGCTTGCTTTCTCTCTGTCCCAATGACGTCTTTATCCAAGATGGAACAGATCAAACTGAGGGCACCCATATCAGAATATCCAACAGTGCAGTGGTTAGAGGACTCACCTGAGAGATGGCAGATCCCTCTTCAAGTCCTTTTTCCTCATCAGGCAGAGGAGGGATTTGAACCAGGGCTCTCCCACATACCAGCTGAGTATCTTAGCCACGGGTCTGACAGTTATGAGCTAGAGGCTCAGCCACATTGCAAAAAAATACCATATGTGCCTGACCCTTGGATCACAAGCCAAGATGGATGCCTTCCACCAGCCTGGACT
>ML123534.1:1974-12268 GCA_003846335.1 Cuora mccordi
ATTAAAATCCCCTTCAAATCCTTATTAATTATTTCTTGGCCTCCACACTGAGGTTGTGAGTTCAAATCTCACCTGGAACACTGGTTTTCATTAACCACATGGCATCACCCCCTCATTTGGCCCTGTGGAATGTAGAATTCCAGCCCTGGGACACTGAGGAGGGGAGGAGTGGGAAATGCCCCCTTCAATTATTACCTCCTCTCCAGAGGGCAGGTGAGAATCTACAATCCTTTCTCCTCCCTCAGCCCCTGTTCCAGGATCCCTCAATCAGAGCCTGGAGTCCTGCCCCTGGCGTCTGTACTATTGACAAAGACGAAGTGACAAAGACAAAACACTCAAATCCCGCCTGGTGCGGGGAGCCAGGTTTGCTCTTCAAATTCTGTTGTTGGTACATTTCCAGGCCTGGGAATGTCCCCCAACAGCATTTAATGGGAAGCTGCCTGCAGAACAGTTACACTGCACAGAGCTCCTGCGGAGGAGGGGTGGGAATTAGTAACATTTTGAGGATCGTTTGGGAAATGAGCCTTTGCTGACAAGGTTTGTCTCTGTTCATATTTCACCTTCAGGTGTTATGTTGAGGGATCTTTAGTATATTTTTGGGAGGTTAATAACTATCTCCTCAACTTTATTTACTCAACTTAAAAATTGGTGTCACTTGATTTTTGCATCTCCCTGTGAAAATACAACTGACACGTGTGGCTTTCTACAGGGGGTCATGATGTTAAAGTTGGGGAATTCAGTATCTCTACTTCTGGCGGGGGTGGGTGTTGCTTTTTTACAGCTGCATCTCGGCCAGGCACACCGGGCTGTTAGCTGCACCCACGGTCCTTGCCAGGGGCTCCTGCTGAACCCTGGGCAGCTGCACTGCAGTGCTGGGGTGACTGCAGGTGGAGAAGCTGCTGTGGAGCAATGTAGAGCAGGTGCAGGAAGGAGACAGGGTCACTATTCACATTCTGAACTGCACAATTTTCCAAATTTGGGAATAGATTAATAGATTCATAGACTTAAGGTCAGAATGGACCATTATGATCATCTAGTCTGACCTCCTGCACAACACAGGCCACAGAAACTCACCCACCCACTCCTGTAACAAACCCCTAACCTATGTCTGAGTTATTGACGTCCTCAAATCGTGGTTTAAAGACTTCAACGTGCAGGGAATCCTCCAGCAAGTGACCCGTGCCCCATGCTGCAGAGGAAGGCGAATGTCCGATAACAATTCTAAGGGGAAGGTGAATGCAGAGCTATGACATTGGAGATGCCCAGACCTCCAATGGGGGCAGCATGGAAATTAATAATGGGAAGATCACTTGCAAAATTAGTCATCACTGACAAGCTTTGTCTCTGTTCCTATTTCACGCTGTGGTGTTAGTTAGAGGAATCAGTACAGATTTTTACTATATTAATTAAACACTTAATTTTATTTAACCAAGACAAAAACTTAGTGTCACTTATTTTTTCTCTGTCCAGGCAAGAATGAATTGAATTTTGTGACTTTGTGGAAAGTGCAGCGAGATTAAATGTGGGGAATTCAGTCTCTGTGTTTGTGAGCTGATGTTTTCCTCTCACAGGTCAGTGCCTGCCTTGAAATACCAAGAGGGATCTAAGGGCTGGTGTACGCTGGGCACTTCACTGGCAGAGCGACGTCTCTCAGGGTGTGAAACCCCCCCTCCACCCATATAGTTACAGTGACCTAAGCCCGGGTTAGATAGTGCTAAAGAAAAGGAAGAATTGTTCTGTCAATGCAGCTATTACAGGGATGGGAAAACCTCTCCACTGACTGTCTACTCCAGAGTGCTATAGCAGGTGCCACAGCAGCATTTTAAGTGTAGACAGAGTGAAACTAGATTTAGCTCCAGTTTGCACTGTGGATGCTCAGGCACTAAAACTAGAGTAATCATAACAACAGTGCAGTACTTGCATAGTTGGCAGGATTTGAACCTGCGCGGGGCAACCCCAATGGATTTCTAGTCCACTGCCTTAACCACTCGGCCACAACTACTTGGTGTATAATTGTTTTACTACACGATAATTCAGTTCTCACTGAATTGTCACTTCAAATTGTTTGCTCAGACCAGCTTCCCCAGCACACTCACGACTGCGCATCAGTGTAAGTGTGTCCTTGGGTGAACAGCGAGAATTCCTGCCCATTTCCCTTCCGGCTGGAGCATGATTAGAGTGTGTTTGTGTGAACGACATTGCTGTAGATTGTTGTTCATTCCCCACTCTGACAATTCAGACAGTCCCTTTCCTAGTCAAATCTCCAGCACATCATTCCAATATCAGGTGGCAGGATTTCTCTGGGGCACTGAAATTTTTGCAGGGGGCTGGTGCATGAACTCAGCCTTGCATTCCACCCTTGATGTTTCATGGACTAACAACAGAAGCAGAAAGAAAGAGCCGAGCCAATATCTCCTTGGCAGGGATGCAGGTGCCACGTCCCCTCTGTCTGACCATCGCATTGCAGGAGAGAAGGGGTCACTGGAATCGAACGCCCTGGCTCAGACCAGAGACACAGGGAGGTTTTGCTGTTCACGGATCTGTGCAAAGGAAATTGTGTCTCTGTGGGAAATGGAGGCAGGAAATGAAACACCCAATGCCCTAAGGAATGTGGATGAAGGACTCGGGCTGAGCAATGATTTAACAGGGGTTTGTTTCAATTTATTGGCCTGATTAAAACTATGGCTAAAAGCCCCCTGTAACAGGGGCTGTGGGACAGGACGAGCAGTTCTGCGCAGAGTGTTCAGAGCTGCCCCGTATCTGCCCTTTCTCTGCACCGCCCCTGCTCCCAGAATGCACCAGGGCCTGGACTGAACTCTTCCCCTGCCGGCCGGGCTGGTTTCATTTGCTGTGATCCTGTTGGCTTGGCGGGGGCGGGGGGGAAGTGACAGTCCCACGCCAGAGCCAACGCCCCCCTGTCACCCAGCCCCCTGACCCCCAGCAGTGCAGGTCAGTCAGGAGCTGGGCCCTGCCAGGCACTCAGGGGCGTCTCTCCTGCAGCTGGGGGCTCTTCCCAGCGTGGTCTGTGGGAGCTCGCGCACTAACGGGGCAGCGGCAGCAGCCGCGTGGTGGGTTGGGCTGGTGACCCGGGTCCATCTCCTGGGGTCGGCTGGGTTCATGCTCAGGCGACTGACCCAGCCACCGGCCGAGCCCCATGGCCACGCTGCTGCTGTTACCGCACTAGCCCCTCACGCCCCCATTCCCTCACTGAAGCCAGGAGAAGGTTTGCAGGGAGGAGGTGGGAAGGGTTTGACCCCAATATCCCAGAGCTGATTCTCCTCACAAAGGGGTGTGTGCATGTGGTGGGTGCCGTGTGCAACGCCCTGTGCCCATGAGGCGGGGACCGGGGCTCTGCCGGCAGGGAGATTTATCCTGCAGGAGCCCTGCCTCCCTCCCCCAGGGGTTCCCCTGGAGCAGAGAAGCTTTGAATCCTCGCTGGAGACTAGAGACGCCCGAGCAGCACAAGCTGCCTGGCAGAGGTTCTGGATCAGGGCCTCACGGGCACATTGGGGTCATTCCCTCAGGGCTGCCCTGCCCAGGGCCAGGGCTGCTCTCACTCCCCAGCACAGAGGGGGCTGCAGGCTCTTTGCCACGCTGGGTCCCAGCTTAAGGCAGATTTAACACTAGCAGGGGGCCCAGGTATGTGCTGGTGCCGCTCAGGGAGGGAATCTGGGCCAAAGACTGTTTAGAAATTGGGTAACACTGAAGTGGGACTAGAAAGACCCTTGCAGGGACATGCGGGGTAGGTAGCCCCATTGTGTACCGTGCCCTCGCCGAGAAGTCTCTGGGAGAGTGGATTCTTCCTGATGGGCCACCAGCACGTCTCGTTGGTCCTGATGTCGGCTGCTTCTTTGCTGATACTGACAAGCTAGTTGTGGGCCTTTCCCACTCACCCCGTAGCTCCGGGATGCACAGACAGCAACCCTGATGTGGAAGAAACGAATGCCATGCTCAGGTTTCAAGATCCTTAAGATCACTGACTTGCCAACATAATTGTTAGGGGGTATAGCTCAGTGGTAGAGTGTTTGACCGCAGATCAAGTAGTCCTTCATTCAAATCCAAGTGCCCCCTTAAAAGCCTGGTCCTTCAACAAAAATAATTGCATAACCATTTTCATTATGTTCAGGAGCTCCACTGACTAGGGATGCCTGAAATGAATGAGAACACTCAACATATTCCTGTGCAAATTCATAAAAACCTAGCAAACATGTCCCTCCGATGAAATCAGTTCCAATCCTCTCAGTGTCTAGGTTTGTTTTCATCAACTAAACAAAGGCACATGAAGACACATTTGCAGGTCCTTGGCCTCCATGGACTACAATGTGCAGAAGAACAAGAACCACATCCACGTGGGAGGAATGGACTAGTCTGTATTACATTTGGTAAGTAAGTTGCCATTGGGACTGAAAACTCTACTGGAGGTGGACAGGAGCCTGTTGCAAAAATAAAATAACCAAGATTTACCAAACTCCCTGTTACACATTCAATCCTCTCTTTTTTCTATTCTATTAAACTGGGAGCAAGTTACCAGTGACCCAGGGCTGGGGTGGAAGGAGGGTGCAGGTGGGGGGAGGAGCCCAGGGCTGGGGCAGCAGGGCGGGTGTGGGTGGGGGAGCACTGGTAGGGGGGATGGGGAGAGTCGAGAGCTGGGGCAGCACAGGGTGTGTGTGGGGGAGAGCCCAGGGCTGGGGTGGCAGGGGGGTGAGGGTCGGGGGTAGAGCCCAGGGCTGGGGCAGCAGGGGGGTGCGACTGGTGGGAGGCCCAGAGCTGGGGAGGCAGGGGGTGCAGGTGTGGGGAGGGGAGAACCCAGGGCTCAGGCTGCAGGGGGATGGGGGAGGCAGACAAAAAATTTTTTTGCTTGGGGAGGCAAAAAACCTAGAGCCAGCCCTGCCTCCACATATCATAAGGTAGGTAGGAGCGGATCATTATTATCCCTACTTGAAAGAGGGAGAAGCTAAGGCTGAGAAAGGAGAATTGACTTGTCTTAGGTCACACAGCCAGCCAGTGGCAGAGTTCAGAATAGGACCCAAGAGCCCTGATTTTCAAACTAACCATCGCATCTTGAATTTCATCCATTGAATGACCTGAGTAAAGTGCTCTCAGATGAGCTCCAGACCAACAACAGTGCACAGTAATTATTCAGCAAGTATTTGAGGAGAACTGCAATGTTAGAGAGAATCATGAACTGCTCAGAGACCATTAATGCAGAGAAGCAGCAAAATTCATCAAACATATGACTGGTTATGACTTATTTACTTGGTCTTAAAAGAGAACAACAAGGACCTGAGTCTCCTCCCTGTCAATAACCCCCTGCTCAGCCAATCAGGGTAGAGACTGAGGATGGGAGGCTGAGGGTTCTCACCAGAGAGCCCAAAGGATGGCCCAGGTCACTGGTGGGGATCACTGCCCGAGCACTATTTCAGCCCCACATTTTTGGGTGGACCTCCCACAGTGGGAGCTGCCAAACACTCCCCTGCAACACAAATGCACACCCCGCTCTTGGTGTTGGGAGGGAAACAGGTGAAAGGACAAAAGAAGCAAGAGAAGAGAAAGGAGGAAGGGATGGAGGAAAAGGTGAAACACAAAGGACAAACCCTAATGTCTCCAGTAATTCTAGGGGACAAAATCCCAGGTGCGGAATAAAATTCTGCCTCCTTAAGCTCGTGTTTTCCATGCCTAGAATTCAACTGTCACCAGATGGATCAGACAGATCAGGTTTCAAACCTTGAGGAGGCTCTTACCTTCTAAACAGGGACGGCTGTTTTCTAGTAAAATCAGGAAAAGGGAAGGAAAAAACTCGAAAGAGGTTCCTCCTGGCACTCATATATGTGAATCCGAATACTCCCTCAGTCCTCAAAGAGAGACCTGGCCAGGCACTTTGGAGGTTTGAGCTACTCCCTGTGGATCACACCACTCAAGAAGCGTTCGTTCTAGGCAGCAAGCCAGCTAGACAGGAAAACATCAGACGCTGCTCCCAATGCTACACTCAGTTTTTCAGAAATTAGTCAACTTTATGGCCAGAAGAGACCATTAGAGCATCTAATCTGACCCCCCTGCATATCACAGGTCTCCTGTATGACACAATAGCGGGTGAGGGAGGGGGGTTGGAGGAGGTGAGCGGGTGGGCAGTGGCGGGGGGACAGGTGAGCCGGCGGCGAGCAGGCAGGCAGTGGTGGGGCGGCAGGTGAGCCGGCGGCTGGCCCTAGCTCATCTCCGCTCCGCCTCCCCCCTGAATGCCCCGCCCCACTTTCCCCCCTCCCCCCCTGCTTCCCGCAAATCAGCTGTTCGCGCAGGAAGCCTTGGCGGGAAGAGAAGCGGTTTGCCGGCTTCGTGCTCAGGTCCAGCAAGGTGGAGACAGAGACAAGGTGAGCTGGGGCAGGTGGGCCACCCACACTGCAGCAGGTAACCGGGGGGCACACAGGGGAACCGCTCCCCACACCAGCTCACCCACCTCCCCTCTGCCTCCCTGGGCCTGAGCCACCATTTGCTTCTCAGCCCTCCCAGGCTTCCCGCATGAACCGTCAGGGGCAGGGGTTCCAGGGGCAGTCAGGGGACAGGGAGAAGGGGTGGTTGGATGGGGCAAGGGTCCCGTGGGGCCATCAGGAATGAGAGGGGTTGGATGGGGTGACGGGGGGGCAGTCAGAGGACAGGGAAGGGAGGATGAGGTAGGAGTCCTGGGGGGGCGTCAAGGAACGCGGGGGGTTGGATGGGGCAGGAGTCCCGGGGGGCGGGGGTGGGCCATGACCCCGGTGTGGGGTGAGGAGGGAACCGGTTGTTAAGATTTTGGCAGCCTATCACTGCCCAGGGGGGTGGGAGGCTGAGGAGGAGAGTGGAAGGGCAGTGGCAGGGGGTGAATATGCAAGCCAGGGAGGGGGGAGCTGAGGTGAGCGGGGCAGCAGGTGAGCCGGGGGACTGGGGGTCTGAGGAGGCAAGCAGGAGGGCATTGGTGGGGGGTCAGGTGAGCTGGCGGTGGGGGAGGAGAGCTGAGGAGGCGGGCGGGCAGGCAGGTGAGCCGTGGGGGGCTGAGGTGAGCAGGCAGGCAGTGGGGGGCGAGCGGGTGAGCCAGTGGCAGTGGAGGGGGGTTGAGGAGGTGAGCGGGGGGTGGGGGGGCTGAGAAGGCGAGTGGTGAGTCAGTGGCTGACCTTCTACACCTTCCTCAGTCACACCTCATTCATTCAACAGGGCAACTGATTACAACGTGGGGGGAAGATCTTATTCTACTTCTAGCAAAATGATGTTTTTCTTTTACCTTAATTACACTACCTTAGGGGCCCGCTATAACATATTACCAAGGTTCAGTACCGCTGTTTTGGCAGGGCAGTGCTGGGGAAGGAGGGTTTGTTTCCAGGGGGCGGGTGGTGCTTGGGGAGGGGGTTGTTTTGAGGGGGCTGGGTGGTGCTTGGGGGTTGTGTTTTTGGAGGGCTGGGTGGCGTTGGGGTTTTTTTTTGGCAGCACTGGGAGGGAGGGCTCAGTGGGGCCGGGGGGGTTTCAGCCCTCAGCTGTTTTCTTTGGAGTAATATTGCCCTCGCTGCTTTATGACTTGTGCAGGCCTGGACTAAACCAGAGACTCTGGACTCAGCATTCAAGTATCCTGCAGTCTGAACTTCGAATCTGATACATTCCCTCATTGGCTACCATTGTTTGCCCAGCACGTAAGTGCTTCTTGTCCAACAAGACAGCCAGATTGGGGCCCATAGGCATGGAATGGCTCTGAAGGAATCAGCTGTTTCTCTCTGCGCTTTGGATCCAAATGGTAAAGGACAGCTGTTCCCAATTTAATCATGGCATCCTTTAGGAGTGTGATTAATGCCACTTAACAAGGGAGCAGGGTTCTAAAAATAGTTTACCTGGGCCACAGGTCACCACAGCTTCCATCTCTGGGGTGAAAATCAACCACCACTATCTGCAATTTCTACCTGAGTTCTTGTCAAATCTTTGACCTTACTTGGAGTAATTTTACACGTCTCTGGTGTAGAATTCTTCACCAACCATACAACAGATCAGTAGCATTAGTGAGGTACAACTCCCCCAAATATGCCCTTTTATTTCTTTAATCTGGTGGCACAGATTTAAATTAGGGACTAAATTCAGGTGTGGTTTAGAATCCCTGTAAGACACCAAATGTCAGGTATCAATGGAAAATAGGTCTCTTTCTGCAGCTATAGCACATTCCACATGGATTTCATTTTCTACATATTTGCAGCATCTCCCAGGGGTGAGCTGAACCGAAATGTCACTTCCATTATCCCATCTCTACCTAGATAGGAATTGCATTTCCCAAATAAAAGGCAACACACACCTGATTAGGAAGGAGATATCTTCAGGAGCAACCTCCTGCAGGGCCTGGGCCACAACGGCTTTGAGAGCCCAATGCAGGGGTATCGTGCTTAGTTAAAAGTCATTTACTAGGGAATCCTCTTCCCAGACCATTAGAAAATATACTGACCTAACGAACTGAACAACAGAGGGATTGGGATGGTGATGGGGAATAACGGAATCCCTCTGACTTACCCTATCTTCTTCTGTTCTTATAGCCGATAAAATGACATTTTTCCCTATCCCTGCCCTGTTCCTGCTCTTCATTATAGCTCAATATATTTTAAGTGAGAAAAATGGTAGCAAAAGTATCTGCTTTCCAGCAAAACCTGAAGCAACATCAAAGCAACTGGGAATGAAACGATTTGTTCCCAAAGGGGGAACTCGATGACTAACAATTGCTTTGAAATGGGGGAACAGTATAACCGTGATGCTCAGGGTTTGTTTAGACTAGGAAAAGTGATGGAGTTTAGGTCAGGTCAAGGGGAAAGCTAATGCCAACCACTGCCCCTGGGCTGCATCTGCTCTACAACTATAACTGTCTTTTTACACCAAGATCACTAACTTGAGCAGCCAACGCCATATGCAGCCCTAGTGGATGGAAGGCAGAGGTAGCTTTTGCCTCAGTGTTGCTTGTTGGGAATCAAACCTCTCTCCCCCACCTGGAGCTAATGAACATTCCTGGCTGGAGGGACACGCACTCCTGCAAGTCAAAAGGAAAGGAGCTGATAGAAAAGATCACAGGACTGACCCCAAAGTGGTGTGAGCTTCAAAAGGCAGAAGCAGGCAACTCATCTGGGGGAGCTGAGAGACCACGGTGAAGATAGTGCAAAGATCACTATACTGGAATTAGCAAATGTGATTTTTTTAAAAACAAATCTTTGGCCAGCCCTAATCAAGGCATTTCTTACAGTTCTCTCCCATTTGGATTTTCTGATGTCTAAGAGGGAATGACCTCTGATTGAAGCTTTTCCCAAATGCAGAGCACATGTAAGATCTCGCTCCACTGTGGATTCTGCAATGTCTGACAAGGTCTGAGCGCTCAATGAAGGTTTTCCCACACTCAGAGCATGTGTAGGGTCTCTCTCCTGTGTGGATTCTCTGATGTCTGCTCAGGCTAGAGCTCTGATTGAAGCTTTTCCCGCACTCGGAGCACGTGTAGGGCGTCTCTCCGGTGTGGATTCTCTGATGTGTGATAAGGTGCGAGTTCTGATTGAAGCTTTTCCCGCACTCGGAGCATGTGTAGGGCGTTTCTCCTGTGTGGATTCTCAAATGTGTGATAAGGCTTGAGCCCCGACTGAAGTGTTTCCCGCACTCAGAGCACATGTAGGGCGTCTCTCCTGTGTGGATTCTACGATGTGTGATAAGCTGAGAGTGCCAATTAAAGCTTTTCCCACACTCAGAGCATGTGCAGGGCGTCTCTCCTGTGTGGATTCTCTGATGTCTGATAAGATGTGAGCGCCAACTGAAGCGTTTCCCGCACTCAGCGCATCCATAAGGTTTCTCACCCGTGTGGATTCTCCTATGTGTAATAAGGTAGGAGCTCCGATTGAAGCGTTTCCTGCACTCAGAGCATCCATAAGGTTTCTCACCTGTGTGGATTATCTGATGTGAGGTAAGGTGTGAGCTCTGACTGAAGCCTTTCCCACACTCAGAGCACATGTAGGGTCTCTCTCCTCTGTGGATTCCCTGATGTGTGGAAAGGTCTGAGCTCCCATTGAAGCTTTTCCCACACTCATGGCATGTGTAGCGTGTCTCTTCCAAGTTGATTCTCTCGTGTGTAATAAGGTCTGAGAGGCTACTTAAGTTTTCCCCTGGCCTCTGCTGAGTCTCACAGGCTTTTGCTTTTTCTGGCAGTGCACAACTCCCGGAAACATTTCCTTTGGGTCTTCCTGATAATGTCCCATGTGGTTCTACTTGGTCAGCATCTTCCTGCTGGGGATTCTCCTCCTCGTTCTCACTCACCATCCCAACACCT
>RQSS01040194.1:0-44446 GCA_003846335.1 Cuora mccordi
TATAAGGCTGATGCCTCATCTCCATCTGGTCTTCAATCCTGCTTCTTACCTCTGGAGGGACTTTGCTACAAGCTGAAGCTCTGCACAAAGGACTGATGACCCATCCCAGCTGGGGATGTACTCCAGAGACTTGATTTGAACCTGCAGTTTATGCCATCACTGCTACAAGCTTGAACTAAGAACTTTGCCATTACTATATGTAATTGATTCCATCTAACCAATTCTAGCTCTCATCTCTACCTTTTTCCCTTTATGAATAAACCTTTAGATTTTAGATTCTAAAGGATTGGCAACGGCGTGATTTGTGGGTAAGATCTGATGTGTATATTGACCTGGGTCTGGGGCTTGATTCTTTGGGATCGAGAGAACCTTTTTATTTTACTGGGGTGTTGGTTTTTATAACCATTCATCCCCAGGACGAGTGCACTGGTGGAGATTCTGGAAGACTGGAGTGTCTAAGGAAATTGCTTGTGTGACTTGTGGTTAGCCAGTGGGGTGAAACCGAAGTCCTTCTTGTCTGGCTGGTTTGGTTTGCCTTAGAGGTGGAAAAACCCCAGGCTTGAGCTGTGACTGCCCTGTTTGAGCAATTGGTCCTGCAAATGGCACTCACATTTGGGTCCCGCCAGATCCGCCTCGTCACACCCTGTTCTAACTAATATTCTTTACTACTGACTTCCCTTTTCTTCCTTATATTTTATTTGGAGAGTGTTTCCTACCAGGGAGCCATTAGTAGGGTCCAGAGCCAGCCCCATCTTCTATATCAAACTCTGGCTAGTAGGTATGTGATAAATGTGACGCCCCTGCCTGCGTCTGTCAGCTGGGAGACACAAAGATTCTCTCTTTCTACCCTCTGATGCTGCCTGGCTGCTCTAAGCTTGGTGAGGTGGGACTCTGTTAACATGTGCCTCCCGGGGCTTCCATTTCCCTGGTGCTGCTGTTCCGTGAATAGTGGGGTTGTGAGTGGGGCAGCAGGTACTGAGTGTTGGACTCTTGCTCTTCCAGGGGCCGTTGACCTTCGAGGAGGTGGCTGTGTATTTCACCAGAGAAGAATGGGCTCTGCTGGACCCCGCTCAGAGAGCCCTCTACAGGGATGTCATGCAGGAGAACTATGAGACGGTGACCTCGCTGGGTAAGCAGTCCTGTCCCCTGGGTTATTAGAAGCTGTGGGGTCTCTGAAGAACCTGAGTAGTAATAACTTTATACCTTTATTCGTCATACAAGTTTTGACAAGATTCCTTGCCCCCCCCCACCTTTTTTTGCCTTATCTCCCACCCACTAGTATCATTTTTGGACATGTGCCTTTTTGGTGCTGTCACACATTTTAAAATTGCATTGAATGTAATTGGCTACATTAGTAACTATATTAATCACTGTAGCTTTCATGCCTTTTCCTCATTTTAAGAGGAAAATATGCTACCTGTGGAATTCTAAATTGAGTAAATAGGTGTGTGACTCATGCATGGCTTGTGTGACAATCAGATGAGCTCTTTTAGGAGAGCATGTAATGTTGCCGTTCAGGATCCCATGGCTGAAGGGATAAGCGAGCCGTGGGAGGGACAGAGAACGGGGGTAGTAGATATGCCAGGACATGGGGTGGGTGTGTGCAGGGTTAGAGCTAAGAAGCAGCAGGGAGGTAGGAGGCTGTGAGAGACGAGGAGAAAATACAAGAAGTTCTCAAGGTGCCGGGAGGTGGTGCTGGCTGAGAGTAATGGGAATAAGCGGAGGGGAGTGTGGGGGAAGGGCACCCAGGAAGTGGGCTGGGTGGGTCAGTGGGAGGGAGGAGAGGTTTGGGGATCTGGAGCTGTGGGGGATCCCAGACCTTTAACCCCGAATCCCTACCGAAGCCTTGTTGCTGTAGAGCCTCCATTCCAGTTTTATTTCTGTTCAGTTTCACTTTATTATACATTTTTTTCCCCCAATTATTATTTTAACTCTTGACCTCCCTCTCCCACTCATTACCCCCCTCCTCACATAACCTCCCCATCTCCTATGCACAGCGACCCCGGCCACCGATCCTGAGTCCTTGCTGCATCCTCCCTCCCAGAGCAGGGCCCCTACCCAGGCACAAATGGGCACTTCGTTGATGATGTCACAGGGTGGTATAGTCTGTACAATTTTTACACCTATAAGATTACATATTCCGAAGCCCTTCACACCAGTCGGGCTTATCTCTATACGCCGATATAGTCTGTTCCCTTCCCAGCTCTGATGCCGCAGAGCCTGGCCTGTGTCCCTGTTCCCGTTCTCCCCCTAACCAACATTCGACATTCATGGGGCCTCATCTGGAGCACTGTGTCCAGTTTTCGGCCCAACACTATAAGAAGGATGTGGAAAAATTGGAAAGCATCCAGCAGGGGGCAACAAAAATGGTTAGGGGACTGGAACACATGACTTCTGAGGAGAGGGTGAGGGAAGTGGGATTGTTTAGTCTTCAGAAGAGAAGAATGAGGGGGGATTTGATAGCAGCCTTCAACTACCTGAAGGGGAGTTCCAAAGAGGATGGATCTAGACTGTTCTCAGTGGTAGCAGATGACAGAACAAAGAGTAATGATTTCAAGTTGCAATGGGGGAGTTTTAGGTTGGATATTAGGAAACACTATTTCACTAGGAGAGTGGTGAAGCCCTGGGATGGGTTCCCTAGGGAGGTGGTGGAATCTCCTTCCTTAGAGGTTTTTAAGGTCAGGCTTGACAAAGCCTTGGCTGGGATGATTTAGTTGGGGATTGTCCTGCTTTGAGCAGGGGTGGGACTAGATACCTCCTGAGGTCCCTTCCAACCCTGATATTCTATAATTCCAATTTCCTTCCCCCCTCCTGTTTGACCCCATTTATAGAGTAATATTCTCAGCTATACCTGAACCAATCATTGTGCTGAAATTTAACTAACCAATTCTAACATATTGTGACATAATTTTCTAACCCAGGCGTCGGCCACCTTTCAGAAGTGGTGTGCTGAGTCTTCATTTATTCACTCTAATTTAAGATTTCATGTGCCAATAATACATTTTAACATTTTTAGATAGTCTCTTTCTATAAGTCTATAATACATAATTAAACTATTGTATGTAAAGTCAGTAAGGTTTTTAAAATGTTTAAGAAGCTTCATTTACAATTAAATTTAAAATGCAGAGCCTTCTGGACCGGTGGCCAGGACCTGGGCAGTGTGAGTGCCACTGAAAATCAACTTGTGTGCCGCCATAGGTTGCCTACTCCTGCTCTAACCAGTTATAAACCAGTACCCTAATTAACTTACACCTGGCAACATTAATTATACAGGAGAGAGAAACAATTAGAGAACCAGACTGATTAACAATGTAAAAGTGGTGGCCATAAAGATAAAGCAATACAGAAATGAGTGTTTCACAACCACAACCATTGATAAGTGATTTCTTGCCAGACAAAGAAACCTTAATTGATAGCATTCTAACCATCTTAAGCTCCGGACAGGATTGTCTTCCTAACAGCCCAATAGCACCTTATTTCAGTGTGACTGGTTTGGGATGTGAGGATGTGACCCTTCGCTTCCCAGCTTATGGCTGCCCCTGCTGCTTAGCCAAAGGCCTTAGCCTAAGAACAAGGCCTCAGCCTATCCTAGTGAGAGAAGGCCCAGACACAGGCAGACTGTGATTTTGATTCTTTGTTTTCATACTCCTGTAACTAGCTAAGTGATAAAAATACACCTAAGTTCTTAAAATATAGGCTTTGCAGGCAGGCCTGAATATCGCCATTCTAACAGAGGGTTCTACCCCTTCCCCCATGCTGTGTCTGTCTTGTCTATTTAGACTGTAAATTCTTTAGAGCATGGGCCATCTACTATTCTGCATTTGTACTGTGCCTAGCACAATGGAGACACACTGTTAGTTGGTCCTTAGGCACTCAGGTAATGCATATGATTAATAATAATAATTCTCCTGCCACTTGGAGCCAAGGAAGCTGGTCTTGGGATGTTACTGCTTAAAAATGAGCTGGGGGTTAAAACCATGGAATATTCTATGTGACAAGTATCCCACAAATTCCACTGACCTTCCTGATTTTCTTTGCCTGGCGTAGGGTTTCTAAATTCCAAACCTGATGTGGTCTCACAGCTGGAACGAGGGGAAGAGCCGTGGGTCCTGGACCTCCAGGGTTCTGAGAAAGAAGTGCTCCCGAGAGCTGCCTGCACAGGTGAGGACTTGGTTAAAGCAAGTCAAAAACTGTCCGTGAATACAGGAAACATTTGGGATGCCCTACAAAGACCCTGTGAGCTCTCCAAGTTCAGGATTGTTCCCTGCAGATATGGAATAATTAGGCAGATGTCACTCATGGCTTCCCACCTATCCTGACTAACAACTGTCAGCAGATCCCTACCTGATCCCACTTTCCCCTGCATGTTCTGGTGAGATGCAGACCAAAACAGATCCCTTCCTCTCTCCTCTGGGGAGAATCAGCTCCTGATAGGTTTGATCTCTCCTGCACATATTTTGGTTTGTTCATCCCTTTTAAAATTCCTGTCTCTGACATTTCCTTTCTCTCAGGCACAGGGAGTGACCTGTTCCTGGAGTCTCTCTGTCTCCCATCAGGTGATAGGATGGTGCGTGAGAATGAGGAGCAGAAACCCCAGCAGGAAGATGCTGAGCAAGGAGAACCATATGAGACATTAGCAGGAAGACCCAAAGGGAATGTTTCCAGGAGTTGTGCACTCCGAGAAAAAGTAAAAGCCTCTGAGACTCAGCAGAGCCCAAAGGAGAACTTCAGTAGCCTCTCAGACCTTATTACACATGAGAGAATCAACTTGGAAGAGACAAACTACACAGGCCACGAGTGCGGGAAAAGCTTCAGTCGGCGCTCACACCTTATCAGACATCAGAGAATCCACACAGGAGAGAAGCCCTACACGTGCGCTGAGTGCGGGAAAAGCTTCGGGCACCACTCAAACCTTATCACACATCAGAGAATCCACACAGGAGAGATGCCCTACACATGCACTGAGTGCGGGAAAAGCTTCAGTCGCCGCTCTGCCCTTATCACACATCAGAGAATCCACACAGGAGAGACGCCCTACACATGCCCTGAGTGCGGGAAAAGCTTCGCTCACCGCTCTGCCCTTATCACACATCAGAGAATCCACACAGAGGAGCTGCCCTACACATGCGCTGAGTGCGGGAAAAGCTTCAATCACCGCTCAAACCTTATCACACATCAGAGAATCCACACAGGGGAGACGCCCTACACATGCGCTGAGTGCAGGAAAAGCTTCAATCAGCGCTCACACCTTATCACACATCAGAGAATCCACACAGGAGAGAAGCCCTACACATGCGCTGAGTGCGGGAAAAGCTTCAATCAGCGCTCTGCCCTTATCACACATCAGAGAATCCACACAGGAGAGATGCCCTACACATGCGCTGAGTGCGGGAAAAGCTTCGCTCACCGCTTTGCCCTTATCACACATCAGAGAACCCACACAGGAGAGATGCCCTACACATGCGCTGAGTGCGGGAAAAGCTTCAATCAGCGCTCAAACCTTATTAAACATCAGAGAACCCACACAGGAGAGCTGCCCTACACGTGCGCTGAGTGCGGGAAAAGCTTCCGACAGCGCTCACACCTTATCACACATCAGAGAATCCACACATGAGAGATCCCCTACACATGCTCTGAGTGCGGGAAAAGTTTCATTGAGCACTCAGACTTTGTCAGACATCGTAGAATCCTCAGTGGAGAGAGACCCTATACATGCTCTACATTTGGGAAAAGCTTCAATCAGATGTCATTCCCTATTAGATATCAGAAAATCCAAATGGGAGAGAACTGTAAGAAATGCCTTTATTAGGGCTTCCCAAAGATTTGTTTTAAAAAAAATCACATTTGCTAATTCCAATATAGTGATCTTTGCACCATCTTCACTGTGGTCTCTCAGCTCTGCCAGATGAGTTGCCTGCTTCTGCCTTTTGCAGCTCACCCTTCTTTGGGGTCAGTCCTGTGATCTTTTCTATCAGCTCCTTTCCTTTTGACTTGTAGGAGCGTGTGTCCCTCCAGCCAGTAATTTCATCAGCTCCAGGTGGGGGAGAGAGGGTTGATGCCAACAAGCTACCCTGAGGCAAAAGTTACCTGTGCCTTACATCCACTAGGACTGTACATGGAATTGGGTGCTCAAGTTAGTGATTTTGGTGTAAAAAGACAATTATAGTTGTAGAGCAGAAGCAGCCCAGGGAGTGAACCTAACAGACAATGATCAAGTGATCTCTCTCCTGCCATCCATCTCCACTCTCTGACAAACAGAGGCTAGGGACACCATTCCTTACCCATCCTGGCTAATAGCCATTAATGGACTTAACCACCATGCATTTATCTGTTTCCTAGAGACTGGCTCCATGGGGGTCCCTCACAAACTGGAGATGGTTACTGTGGGTTTGTCTTTAGTATAGCTTATGTACATACTCCACGAACTGAGCCTCCTGGAGGTTTGAAACCTGTTCAGTCTGATCCATCTGGTGACAGTTGAATTCTAGGCATGGAAAACACGAGCTTAAAGAGGCAGAATTTTATTGCGTACCTGGGATTTTGTCCCTTAGAATCATTGGGGACGTTAGGGTTGGTCCTTTTTGTTTCACCTCTTCCTCCATCCATCCCTCCCTCTTTTCTCTTTATCTCTTGCTTCCTTTGTTCTTTCTCCTGTTCCCCTCCCAACATCAGGTTTTTTTCTCCTGCTGATAACAGCTCACATTAACTGATCACTCTCGTTATAGTGTGTATGGCAACACCCATTTTTTTCATGTTCTCTGTGTGTATATATATCTTCCTACTGTATTTTTAACTGCATGCATCCGATGAAGTGGGTTTTAGACCACAAAAGCTTATGCTCAAATAAATGTTTTAGTCTCTAAGGTGCTACAAGTACTCCTTGTACTTTTTGCAGATAAATTAGTGGAGGTTAAGTCCATTAATGGCTATTACCCAGGATGGGTAAGGAATGGTGTCCCTAGCCTCTGTTGGTCAGAGGGTGGAGATGGATGGCAGGAGAGAGATCACTTGATCATTACCTGTTAGGTTCAGTCCCTCTGGAGCACCTGGCATTGGCCACTGTTGGCAGTAGGATATGGGGTTGGATGGACCTTTGGTCTGACCCTGTATGGCCATTCTTATGTTCTTATGAAGGGAGGGGCAGAGCCGTGTGACAGAGTTTCTGTAGTGTAGTGGTTATCACATTTGCTTAATACGCAATAAGTCCTTGGTTTGAAACCAGGCAGAAAGATGATGGCTTCCTTTTCTCAGCTCCGAGTGGCCTGTCCCTGCTGTTGTAGGAGCAGCAGTGATTTCTATGCTCAATAGGTCTGTTATACTTCCCCACCCCCCTCGCTTTTGTCTCCTCTCCCCCTCTGAATGCCTGTGAAGTGACTTTCCCCCTCCCGCTCCCTCCTGGAATGCTTCTGGGCTGAAGGGGCTGGTTGAACAGCTGGAAGAGCAGAAGAGCTCCTAGGTAGACAAGGTGTCTGGGACTCTCGTTAGGCAGCACTCACACACCGAGAGCATGGACACTGCCCAAGGTGGAGTGTGACCCACCAGATGCAGCCAAGTCATCTCCAGTCGCAGGCCATGAGGAGCAGGTCCTTAAAAGGGGAAGGGGCCCTGTGCTTAGGAGTCACTCACAAGCTTGTACCTCCAGTGAATGCCCTTCGCCCCGACCGCCTGGCCAGTGGTTCGCTGCGTTACATTCCATCGCGCCTCGGGAAGACTTACCTTCATCACACCGTCCATCGCGGCGCTGGGGGACACTTACCTTAAAGGATCCTGACATCTCCAGTGCCAGGCCTGTCCTGGGAGCGTGAGTATGTGAGCGAGACACCCTCCCCCATCTCTTCTTTTGAGCTTAGCTGTCAGTATAATCATGGGTGCCAGGAACATTCACAGTCAGGGGCTCTGCTCCACCAATATTTGGAGCTAGGTTTCTCCCCTGCTTGGAGCGCCTCCCCAGGGCTGGAGCTTCCCCCCCACCTCCCCGCCCGTTTAGAACCGGATGTTCCTGGAGGAACAACTAGTTCCAAAAGGGCTTTTAAATTTAACAAAAGCTCTAGCAGCT
Source organism: Cuora mccordi (assembly GCA_003846335.1). Taxonomy (NCBI): domain Eukaryota; kingdom Metazoa; phylum Chordata; order Testudines; family Geoemydidae; genus Cuora; species Cuora mccordi. The sequence continues at coordinate 8,057 of RQSS01040194.1, forward strand.
CCCTGCTCTTCCCCCGGCCCCAGCTCACCTCACTCCGCCTCCTCTTCTCAATGCTCCTCCGGCTTCTCCTCCCCCTCCCCAGCTTCCCGCGAATCAGCTGTTCGTGCGGGAAGCCTGGGAGGGCTGAGAAGAAAGCAGAGGCTTCTTGCAGGTGAGTTTGAGCTGGGGCGCGGCTGGAGGGCGGGGGCGCCAGCGGGGGGAGGGCTCCAGGAGTCCGCGCCGCCCAGCAGGGAGGTCGCAGCCGGACCCTGGGGAGGGCCGGCTCGGCTCCTGACCCCTGGGTCCAGCTGCGACCTCACCGGGCAGGGCGGTGCGGCGGGCTCCTGCCCCAGCCCCCGCTGCGAGCTCAGCTGGGCGGTGCGGCTCCTGCCCCAGCCCCTGGGTCCTGCCCGGCCCCGGGTTCCTGCCCGGCAGCGCAGCTCCGGGCCCGGCTTCGGCCCCCGGGGTCCGGCCCCGACGTCAGCCGGGTGGCTCCGGTACCAGCCCCCGCCCAGCTGGCCCTCCCCCTCCAGGTAGCACGGTAAGGGAGCAGGGAGGGGATGTTGGATACAGGGCAGGGGAGTTGGTGGGTGGATTAGTGTCGGGGCAGTCAGAGGGCAGGGAACAGGGGGATTGAATGGGGGCAAGGGTCCCAGGGGGCAGCCAGAAAGGAGCAGGGGTTGGATGGGGTGGGGGGGCAGTCAGGGGCAAGGGTTCCAGGGACAGTCAGGGGACAGAGAGAAGGGGGGTGGTTGGATGGGGTAGGGGTCCCCGGGTGCCATCAGGAATGAGAGAAGGGGTTGGATGGGGTGGCAAGGGGCAGACGGGACAGGTAAGGGGGGTGGATAGGGCACAGGTCCCGGGGGGCCTGTCAAGGAACATGGGGGGGTTGGATGGGGCAGGACCCCCCGGGGGGGCATGACCCCCTCCTAGGGTGAAAAGGAGGGAACCAGTTGTTAGTATTTTGGCAGCTCATCACTGGACTACAGTATAACAGCAGTGCAAGCTGCTGGTGGTATAGCACCTCAGGAGGGGGAGGGGAGCGGAGGAGGCCGTGCCGTGCTTGGCAGCCCTCCCCTCCCCTGCCCCTACCTGGAGGAGACGCGAAGGGGACTTCCGGCCAGGAGACGGACATCACTCACCTTAGCAGCTCCTGGGGCTTCTGTGAGTGTTTGACCCTATGATTCCCCCCAGCCCCAGCCCCCACTCCTGCCCCACGCTGGGGATGAGGAAGCCCCCACTCCTACCCCCAGTGAAGCGCAGCAGGCTGCACAGGGGAGGCAGGAAGCCACATGTGAAGGCAATGCCCCCTCCCCCAGCACCCATCAACCCACCCGCCACAGGAGGGATGGGAGAGGGAGGCTTCCTAGACCTGAGCAGCTGGGGCTTGGGTGAATTTTATGACACCCTGCTCTCCAGCCCCATAGCCACCACCCTGCAGACCCCACTTCTGCCCCATGCTGGGCAAAGGGCAGCCCCATCCCCCATCCACAGTGAAGTTATGATGAGGGGCAGCAATATGAAAGGCACCTGTGATGGCAACCACCCCCCCCCACCCAGTACCCATCATAGGGGAGGGGAGTGAGCTTTCTGGACCTGAGAGGGGCCCTAGGAGCATGTGCAGTGACTGTGGTGCAGAGTGAGTGTGCTGTGGGGGGCAGGGGGGAGAGGAGGGGTCCCTCCCCTGGAGCTTGCTGCTGCCAGTGGTGGTGATGGGGAGTCCTCTCTGGCCCTAGCCCTGGGGCAGACTGTCTGCACCCCAAGTTCCTCATCCTCAGCCCTGCCCCACCCCAAAGCCTGCACCCCCAGCACCGAGCACGCTCCTGCACTGTGAACCCCTCATCCCCAGCCCCACCCCAGAACCCTCACCTGAGGGGAAAAACATGCAACTTAAATTTGATGGTCAGTTTGGAGTATCATTTTGTTTAGCATGATACTTGATTATTTTACACCCCTTTAAAGTATATAACTGGTCGTATACAGGTGTTACAAAGTGGGACTGTTCTTAATGTTTTCTCTGAATACTGTGTGGGTGCCTCAGTTTCCTCTCTGCATTTCTCAATGATCTAGATGGTGGGATAAGGGGGTGTGATTGTTATAGAGCCTTAGAGGGACAGTGTGAGCTGTCTGCACAGAGAATGGCTGCAACCCTGTCTCCTGGTAACTGATAGCCTGGGCCACTCTCCTGCAAGGTGTCAACTGAAGGTGTTGGAGAACAGAGAGATCGGGTGGCCTCCTAATGCCTGGAAAAGAGACAAAGGCCAGAGGAGGGAGTGTCAGTGCCTGTGCGGACTTCTGGGAAGTGCACGGTGTGGAAGGGGATGCTGTGATGCTTTGGAACAACTCCATACCAAAGCCAGTCAGGACTCTGGGGGAGCCTCCTCTCTCGGAGCAGACTGTCTCCAGGGCAAGAAGCTTACACCTTCCTGGGTCTGACCTCGGAGCATTCAGCATGCCCTTCCACACCGTGCGCTTTCCACAGCGAGTCTGCCCAGGCAGGTCCTGGGGCAACCAGAGGTCCCTGCACCCCAACTCCGCAGTAAACCTGACTCTCAGCCAGACAGTAAAACAGAAGGTTTATTAGACGACGGGAACACAGTTTAAACAGAGCTTGTTGGTACAGAAAACAGAACCCCTCTGTCAGGTCCATCTTGGGGGGTGGGGAGCCCAGAACCAAGTTCTGGGTCTCTCCCCATTTCCCCAGCCAGCTCCAAACTGACACTCCCTCCTCTGGCCTCTGTGTCTCTTCCGGACAAGGAGGCCACCTGATCTCTTTGTTCCCAATACCTTCAGTTGGCATCTTGCAGGGGAAACTGAGGCACCCACACAGTATTCAGAGAAAATATTAAGAACGTTCGCACTTCATCACAACAGGTGCAACAAAATATAATACTGTATATTGAAGTAGGCAAGTGCTGCTTCTGACTTTCCACTTTTAATTGACCCTTGTAATCTTGTGGCACTGACGCGTTGTAACTTCATTTTATATCGGCTTACAGGGCGGGAGCGGGGGGGGCACCACCATTTTGGGCCCCACCAAAAATTATACAAACCTGCCGCCTATGCCTCTAGCAGGAACCCACCAGCAAACCCCCACCCCAACCCAATAACCCCTACCTGAGCTGGCTCCACTGCAGCCGTTTCCCTTCCCTGTCCCATGGGAGGATGGGATGAGCTGGAGCGAAACATGGACGACATCCTGCAGCCTGGCAGGGCGAGAAAGGCAGCTGCAGAGGTTTCAGAACAGGCTTTAGTTCATGTCACATCACGATTCCCCCAGGATCTTTCCCTGCAGAGAGACAGCCTAGGTTCTGCCATGCTGGGAACATGCTCCAGCTCTTTATTGCCGGGGAGACCTGGCCCCTCCTGCCAGGCTAAGCCCACAGGGAGATTTTTCAGCCTCCCCAGTAATAAAGTCTCTGAACAAAATGCTGGAAAGGAGCAGAACCAAAGGGGCTGGGCAGGCTCCATAGGGACACTGGCTCCTCCCTTCCCCTTCTGTGCGGCCATGTCTTGTCGCTGGCAGAGATCGGCCCCCCCATCTTCCCCCCAGAGGCAGCCGTGTCTGCGGGCTCCCCCAGCCAGCACCTACTAACCCCCACCCACGCTCGGGGAGTGACACAGGACAGCAAATTCCACCTACCCAAGGACAAATTGCTGCAGATAAACGGGCTGGGTTCACATCCCAAAGCTAAGGAGAATTGAAGAATTACAGAGAAAATAGGGAAAATGAGAGACTAGAGAGTCAATAATTTTAGGGAAAACGAGGGAATCTCCTTGGATTTTCTAGCCACATGTGGGGAGGGGAGAGAGAAGGAGAAAAACCTGAGAACAATTCTCTCTGGTTTGAGACAGAAAGAAACGGCACAAACAGGAAGAGGATGCGAGTAGCTCACCCCTGTGACCATAGGCGTGTGCAGCACATTTCATTAGGTTGTGCACCTAGGGAGCCCTGCCCTAGCCCCACCCCATCCACTGCCTCCCTCTTCCTGCCCCCTGGCTGCCCCCCTCAGAACCACCAACCCTCCCTGCTCCTTGTCCCCTGACTGTCCCCTCCTGGGATCCCCCCCCCCACTGTAACTGCCTCCCTAGGACCCTACCCCCTACCTGTCCCCCTGACCCTTATCCACACCCCTGCCCCCAGACAGACCCCGGGGACTCCCACGCCCCATCCAACCACTCCCCGCCCCAACAGGCCCCCAGAAATCCCGATCCATCCAACCCCCTCTGCTCCCTGCCTGCTCCAATCCCGCTCCACCGCCCGACAGGCACCCCCCGAACCCTCAACCCATCCAACCCTCCTGCTCCTTGTCCCCTGACCGCCCCCTCCACAGGCCCCCCCAACCGCTAATCACCCCCCCAACTATCCAACCCCCCTCCCCACCTCCTGGCAGCTCTGTCTAGTGGCTGCTCCCACCCACACACTCAAAGTGGCGGCGGAGGTTCCCTCTCCTTCGGGGGGAAGGTTGCCTAGTGGTTAAGGCACAGGACTCAGGCTCAGGTGTTCTGGGTTTGAGTCTCTGCTCTGCCACAGACTCCCTGCTTAGCCTTGGGAAAGTCACTTCACCTCGTTGTGCCCTAGATCCCACCTGCCCAATGGGGCCAACAGTGACCCTGCCTCCTGGGCTAAATCCATCCATGGATGGGGAGTGGGTGGAATGGAGATACCAACATGGGGAGATTTGGGCTAAATTTCTCCACAGCCGGAGAGTGGGAGCCAGCTCCACAGGGGCGATGGGGCGAGAGGGGCTCAGGCCAGCTCCACACAGAGAGGGGGTCAGGGCTTCGGCCCGGCAACTTCTGCCACTAAGGTGGCTGGGGCTCCCGAGCCGGGGACTTCAGCCCCACATCTTCTGCCAGGGTCCGGGGCTTCTCCTCCCTGCCCCAGGGGGGCTCCTCCCCCCCACTGCAGCTCCTGCTGGGGTCTGGGCTCCACCCCCCAACCCAGCGGGGCTTCTCCTCCCCTGCCCCAGCCTGGCGCTTCTCCTCTCCCCCCCACCCCGCAGCTCCTGCAGGGGCCCGGGGCTTCTCCTCCCCACCCCAGCTCGGCTCCTCTCCCGCCCCCATGGGAGGGGGGGAGCAGCCTCCCCAGCCGGGGCTCAGGGCATTGGGGTGCCGGGGCTCCCCCCATGCGCACGCCTGGGCCCGGGACACTCACACACACACTCTGCCCCGGGGCTCCCCTGGTGCCCAGAGACCGATCAACCCCCCGCCTGCCGCACCGCCCTTCCCCGCCTGCAGCTCCGGCCTCGCCCCGCCAGCCGCACCCAGGGGAGCCCCGGACCCCAGGCTCTGTCCCCACCTGGAGCCCAGCGGGGCCGGGGGCAGCTCCTGCTGCAGCTGAGAACAGCGGCTCCGCTCCGGCCCGGGCGGCTCCAGCGCTGCCGGCAGCACGTGGCCACCAGGGAGCAGCTGCTGGGCCCGGGCTCCTGTGTCACAATGTGCCAGAGCCCCACCCCCAGGAGCTGCCCCGCCCGCGGGCTGTGCCAGAGCCCCGCCCCCAGGAGCTGCCCCGCCCCCGGGCTGTGCCAGAGCCCTGCCCCCAGGAGCTGCCCCCCCCTGGGCTGTGCCATAGCCCCGCCCCCATGAGCTGCCCCACCCCTGGGCTGTGCCAGAGCCCCGCCCCCAGGAGCTGCCCCGCCCCCGGGCTGTGCCAGAGCCCTCCCCCAGGAGCTTCCCCGCCCCCCAGGAGCTGCCCTGCCCCAGATCTCATTTTGGGTCTCTGAGATTTCTTCTGCTTCCTTCTTCCCAGCGCCCACCGCTCCCAGCTGCTCCCTTCCTGTGTCTGCGAACACCCCCCGGGCGGGCTGCAGCGCTCGCTGGGGCTGTCTCCAGTGGCTGAAGTTGCCTCCATCTCTGCTCACCTGGGGAATGGGGGAGGGATGAAGAGAGGAGATGGGCCCAGGATGTGAAAGCAGAACCAGGGGGCAGGGAAAGGAGGACTGTTTGGAAAGGTGGGTTTTTTGTGAGCGGGGGTGATCCAGATGGAGTCAGAAGTTGGGCAGCAGAGGCTCAGGGAAATTGAGGGGAACCCCCTGGGTGTCCCAGTGTGGGCCAGGGATTGCACAGCACCTAGCGCAATATGGGGTCCCAGAGCTGTAACAAGCTATTTTTACACCCAAGCCAAGAATATAAAATTGTGCCCCCCCCCGCTGTGCCACCCAGCCCCCTTGAAACACCCCCCCCAGCGCCACCCATCCCTGTGGAAACAACCCCCTCAGCGCTGCCCGCCCCGCAGAAACCAACCCTCCTTCCCCAGCGCTGCCCCACCGAAACAGCTGTGGGCCGAAAAGGAAGGTTTGGGGGAGGGAGAAGAAACGGCCCCCGTAGGGTGACCAGATCTCACCATCACACCCCTCTTCACCCGCTAGTCCCCCACTGGCCTGCTGCATCTCCTTCTAGTCAGTCCCCCACCCACCACTCACCTCCTCCCACCTCCTCCCTCCACTGCCAGAAACCCCCATTCCCGCCCCTAGAGCCCCTGCTGGCTCACTGCTCACCTCTGTGCCCACCTGCCACTTGCCCACCCGCTCGCCCACCTGCTCCCCACTTGCCCCCCTCACCCCCCCAAGTATAAAGCCTCATTCAAAGACCCAGGGGAGGTCACTATATCACTGCACCCAGCAGTCACTCACTGCAGCACCAAACATTAAACTGCTGAAAATGGCGCCCCCCTGCATCCACCGACTTTTTGGACTAGAAAGCTTTGCCCCAGAGATCCCCTTCAGAAGACTTCCCCAGACGGGCTGAGGGATAGTGGTGTGACCTCACCTGGCAGCCCCCAAAGAAGGAACTGTGGGGACTAAATGGACAGGGCCCCTCTCTAGCTGAAGCCTGGCAAGGGAGGTACGTGGATCCCACTAGTGTTTAAAATGAAAAGTGAGGGAGGGGAGGCTCTGCTGGACCTGGGCAGCTCTAGATACAGCACCAGGCACGTAGCAGGATTTCCACTCCTGAGCCATGGCAGCAGAAACTGACTTTTCCTTTCCAGATTTAGCTAATGCTCAAAAAGGGAATCTAGCGCTTGCCTTCCAGATTTGAACACCTCAACATTCAGGAGTGCTCCAGCTCAGTTTGGGCAGCTGTTACTTCATTTCTCCCAAATCAAATATGCTGATCCACTGTCATTTGCTGTAGAAAAAGTAGGATAAATTTGAGCAAGAAATGCTTCCCAGGGGTTATTAGGACTGGAATTGCAATTTTCAACAGCCATTGCCTTTTTGTTTGTTTTTGTTTTATTTGTTTAAAAGGAAGACAGTGATATTGCATTGGCAAATTCCCCAGAGAAAGAAAGAGTGGAACAAAAGAATAATAAAGGCACCTCAACTTTTCCTCATTTATGGAGGACAGTCTTATAATATGCATCCAGATCTCCTCCAATCACACAAGCTGAAAATTGTTCCACTTTACTGCAGTTCTGTAACCATGCGGGAACCAGTCCTGTCTGTGTTCTGTGCACATCCAAAATCCCTGCTGAATGACCCGCCCTGGGAGCAGGTTACCAGTGACCCAGGGCTGGGGTTGAAGGAGAGTGCAGGGGTGTGTGTGTGTGTGTGTGGGGAGAGCCCAGGGCTGGGGTGGCAGGGGGGTGCAGGTGGAGGGGGCAGAGCCCAGGGCTGGGGTGGCAGGGAGGTGCAGGGGGGAGCCCAGGGCTGGGGTGGGGGAAGCCAACATTTTTTTTTGCTTGGGACGGCAAAAAACCTAGAGCCGACCCTGCCTCCACGCACCGTGAGGTAGGTAGGAGCAGATCATTATTATCCCTACTTGAAAGAGGGAGAAGCTAAGGCTGAGAAAGGAGAATTGACTTGTCTTAGGTCACACGGCCAGTCAGTGGCAGAGTTGGGAATAGGACCCAAGAGCCCTGATATTCAAACTCACCATCGGATCTTGAATTTCAGACATTGAATGACCTGAATAAAGTGCTCTCAGATGAGCTCCAGACCAACAACAGTGCACAGGAATTATTCAGCAAGTATTTTAGGAGAACTGCAACGTTAGAGAGAATCATGAACTGCTCAGAGACCATTAATGTAGAGAAGCAGCAAAATTTATCAAACATAGAACTGGTTCTGACTTATTTACTTGGTCTTGAAAGAGAACAACAAGGATCTGAGTCTCCTCCCTGTCAATAACCCCCTGCTCAGCCAATCAGGGTAGAGACTGAGGATGGGAGGCTGAGGGTTCTCACCAGAGAGCCCAAAGGATGGCCCAGGTCACTGATGGGAATCACTGCCCGAGCACTATTTCAGCCCCATATTTTTGGGTGGACCTCCCACACTGGGAGCTGCAGAGCCCTCCCCCGCAACACACACACACACACAGGTGGCAGTGGGAGGGGAACAGGAGAAAGGACAAAAGAAGCAAGAGACGAAGAGAAAGGAGAGAGGGATGGAGGAAAAGGTGAAACAAAAAGCACAAACCCCAATGTCTCCAGTGATTCTGAGGGACAAAATCCCAGGTGCGGAATGAAATTCTGCCTCCTTAAGCTCGTGTTTTCCATGCCTAGAAATCAACTGTCACCAGATGGATCAGACTGAACAGGTTTCAAAGCTCCAGGAGGCTCTTACCTTCTAAACAGGGACGGCTGTTTTCTAGTAAAATCACTGAAAGGGAAGGAGAAAACTCGAAAGAGGTTCCTCCTGGCGCTCACGTCCGTGAGCCCGAATACTCTCTCAGTCCTCAGAGAGAGACCTGGAGAAGGAGAGTTGCTGGAGCAAAGCCACAGGGGTCTCTGAGGTTTCCCTGGCCCCTCGCCCCTCTCCTGCCTGGCTGATGTCAGCATCTCTCTGTGAGGTCACCACCTCCCCACCGCCTTGGACCAATAGTCTGAGGTCCTGCAAAAGGCCTTTGTGATGTCACTGCCACACCCCTCCCTTGCTGTGCCAATGTCCTGCCCCTGGCCAGGCACTTTGGATGTTTGAGCTACTCCCTGTGGATCACCCCACTCAAGGAGCGTTCGTTCTAGGCAGCAAGCCGGCTAGACAGGAAAACATCAGACGCTGCTCCCAATGCTACACTCAGTTTTTCAGAAATTAGTCGACTTTATGGCCAGAAGAGACCATTAGAGCATCTAATCTGACCCCCTGCGTATCACAGGCCTCCTGTAGGACACAAGAGCTACTTTTGGGGCAAACACATTCCAGAAAGGCATCTAGTCTTCATGAAATGACATCAAGAGATGGAGAATCCACCACTTTCCTTGGTAGCTAGTTCCTGTGGTGAATCATCCTCGCTGTTGAATATTTGAGCCTTAATTGTAATATGAATTTGTCTCTTTTCACCTTCCAGCCACTGGGTCTTGTTATGCCTTTCTCTGCTCGATTCAAGAGCCCTTTAATACCCAATCTTATCTCTCCATTAAGACACTTCAACACTTCAGTGAAGTCACCTTTCAATCTTCTTTTGATCAGCTAAACAGGTTGAGCTCTTTCAATAGCTCACTAGAAGGCATTTTTCTCCAGCCCTCAGAACATTTGGTGGCTCTTTGCTGTCCCAAACTCTAATTTCACAACATCTTTTTCAAATGAGGACACCAAAACTGGAGGCAGTATTCCAGTATCAGTCTCACTGATGCTGTGTCACCTCCTGTGACGTTACTGACATAATCTGTAACTGTATAGATCACCGTTGCGACTGCTGTTCTATATTTGCAGCCAATATTGTAGAAAGGTTGTTGTGTAAGGGGTCTAAGGAGGGGTTCTGATTGGCTGATTATAATGATGCTATCTCTAGATGTGTATCATTTTTGTAGTTAACATTATGAATATTGGTTCTATGCTGCCCGTATTTCAAAGTTGTGCTCTGCTTAAAGGAAACACCTGAGAGATGTTGGTGTCAGTTCTGCCTAGCCTGCTTGATGCCACTACACTTCAGAAACTCCATTACAGTGCACTGCCCTGCCCTGCCCTCAAATTCCCTGCACTTTGGTGGTGCTCACCCTGGCACACACTGATGGGTGAACCTGGAGAAAATGGCAGCAGCTCTCTGATGGGTCAGCTGGAAGAACAGAGGACTGGAGCCAGGGATCAGGAAGTCGTCCTTACATCACCTTTGTGACTCTAGCTTGAAGGGGAGCTTCTTTTTCTTCCCCTTGCTGAGAAGCAGCAAGAGAAGAAAGAAAGGTCCGGTGGGCCAACTGGGTGCAGAAGCCAATGCTGCCTTTTCCTGCAGTGAAGCCCAAAATGAGGGACTTGCATTGAGTAAAGGCAGTGCTGTCTTTCCAGCCCACTGCTGCAGCAAGAGGGATGAAACAGCCTGCTGAAGCCTGGGATTGAACCAGAGACCTTTATATCTTCAGTCTAATGCTCTCCCAACTGAGCTACTTCAGCACTTGCAGCAGGCCTTTTTGGGCTGCTGCTTCTCACCTTGGAGTTTATTCTCCATAAACCATCTCTCCAGTCAACAATGGCCAATGCAAGACGGACATCGCTTGCTATTTTAGCCCTTGGAAACGTCATCAACTAGTCTCTGGATCTCTCGAATGCTGCGCTTCAGTTCATGGGGGAAAGGCGAGAGAAGCAACCTTTGAACAAAGGGCCTCGGGTTAACATCCTAACGCTGTCTGTCTCCGACTGTAACACTATTTAATACTGGCCCACCCTCTGCTGGTGAGTGCTCCATTGCTAGATGTTAGTACATTTCAGTTACTGTCAAAATTAAAAGTTTCTATATGCTTAAAAGAAATGATTTTTTCACTTGCTTATATATGGCATGAATAAATACCCTTTTACACATCCTAGCATTAACATTTATTGTCTTATATGATAGAGAAAACCCTGCATCCAAACTGTGCATCGAAATCATGAAATGAGCTACAAATGCAATAAAAATAAGGTATTCAATGGTTTAACATATGGAGCGGGGGTGGGGGGCACTGAAGACACATCTTGCCTGGGACGCCACTTGGTCTAGGGGAGGCCCTGTCAGGGAAAGCAGGAGTTAGTCTCACACACCTATTTCCAGACTGTAATCTGTGGGCACCCTGCTCTGGGGAAGGGATCGCGGTAGCCCAGACTCAGGGCTGGAACAGGCCCTGGATTGAGGGGGTGGCTGCAGGGTTTGCAGCGCTCTGATGTCTCAGACAATGTGTCTCTCCCAAAGCCTCAGATCTGCATCCCCAGAAGGCTCCTGCGCTGCCTCCGCTCCTTTCACAGTCTATAGCAAGGAGCAGCAGCAAGGGTCAGGGATGAGCCATAGGCACTAGGTGGGGGGCAGAGGCTTCAGGAGGAAACCCAGCCCCCATAGCAGAGGAGGATAGGAGGCTTTTTCTCTCTCCTTAGCCACGGGCTATAGCTCTGAGAGCTCTGTGAAATGCCTCCCCACCCACAGCCTGGGAAAGGGGAAGGAGTCCCAGGTTCTAGCTCAATTTGGAGGAGGATCACTGGATCCTAGAACCACTCGCTGCCCTTTCCTAGAGAAACCCGTGATGCACAGAACAGGGCTGAGATAAATGCTGACAGGAGTCAGGAATTGCTCCCCTGGAATAGCAGCAGGCCTGGGCAGCTGGAAATCTCCCCAAAGGAGCTGCAGCCTTGGTGGGTCAGACATAGATGCCCCAGGTACTGCATGGGGGGGTTAGGTTTGTTTCTGGACAAGAGCAGTGAGAGTTTTATTGCCTCAACATTTCAGTAGAAAAATTCAGACCCAAACTGTGTGTGGTGGGGAGGTAGATAGCGGGTTCTTTGGGTTTGATTTAGTTTGTTTTCTCATTCTCATTGTAAAAGCCCTGGGTCATTTTGATGGGAACAATGTTTGTGGAAGGCCAAGGGCAAGTAAGAAAAGTTAGAAATCTGCATTGGAGTGAGGGGGGTCTCTGTGGGCCAGGGCAGGGGTGGAGATTTTCATGGGGAGGGGGTTAGGGGATAAACGAGAGGCTTTTGCGGGAACACAGGGGGATGTTTTGCAGTTTAACCTCCCCACTTCCCTGTGCTGCTGCCCAGCTCCGACCCCACTGACACCCCTGTGATGAAGTGGGAATTTTCTGGATGTTTTGTTTGCATCTTGTGTTTACCTCAGTTTCCCCTATTTGTTGCACGATTATCTAGGTTAAAGGTCCAAAATGTGGGGTGCCCCCTGCCAGGGGGAATGGAGTAACATTCAGGGGGATGCAGCTGGGCCCGGGCCAGCCCCCATGGGGGGTGGGGAAGAGGAGCCACCCAGCTCCACTCTTGGCTCCAGCCCCAGCTCTGGCCCCTGCCTCAGCCCCCTTACCCCTGCCTGTGTCCCTTCCCCCTTAGCCGTGGCCCCACTCCCAGCCACGACTCGGGGGGGGCGCATAGACGGGGTGGGGGGCATGACCCTGAAGTGTTTTGGGCCCATGGATCACGGTGCTGGGACAAGGGGGCTAAATATTGGCAGAGACCCCCAAAGGGCAGGTGTGGCTGCTGTCGAGCTGCCTGGGCCCAGACAATGGCCACAAATTCTGTCTCCTAGCAACCGATGGCCGGGGCGCACCTGCTGCAAGAGGCCAGCTGGCCGGGAGGAGTCGGAGAACAAAGAATGAGCTGGAGGCCAGGTGAGCAGGTTACCAGGGAAACAGGACAGAGGACAGACGAGGGGCAAAGGGCCTGGCTGAGTCGGGCTGTTGGGAGCAAGGAGTCTGCTGGGTTGGGACTCGAGGGGAGAGCCCAGGCTCTGAGTTCGGGGTCTCCCCAAGATGGACGTTGCTGAATCTTCCTGCTTCCTGTGCGAACACAGAACTTTCCCAGGCTGGATCCCAGACCCCTAACGAACTTTCTGTTGTACAGCGCTGGCTGAGAGTCACTGGTGACTGTGGAAGTTGGGGATGCAGGACTCCCCTTCGGGGGCGGGGGTGAGGCTTTCCCAGGTGTCCGATTCAGGTGGACTCACTGCAGGAAGCTCCTGGTGTGGACCAGGGGGGCTGAAAGGTCCAAGGTCAGTCCCAGGAGGGGCTGAAGCCAAGGAGACTTCTCCCAGTGAGGGCGTCCCCTGGGGGGGTCACACTGAGGAGGCTCCTGCCTGGGTTTGACTCCGAGCTGTTCCAGAGCACGGAGCCTGTGTGCCCGTCACAGCCCCCCAGCATGTGACCTACAGGCTCCACTCTGGCAAAGCTCCCTGTCCCTAGGCTTTAGCATCACTAGCCCCTGCTTAGTGATTAGGGGTCAGTTTAGGGCAGCGGACCCCAAAATGTGGGGCATGACTCCTAGGGGGACACAGAGGAAGATTGATGGGGGCACCTCAGGACCTGAGCCAGCCCCCATGGAGGGCAGGGAGGGAGCCCCACTCAGTCCCACTCTGTCCCAGCTCTTCCCCAACCCCACCCTCAGCCTGGGACCCTGGCTCCCAGCCCGGCCTCGACCCCCTTACCCCTGTCCGCACCCCTCTCCCCAGCAAGCAACGGCCCCACTCCCAGCCCCGGTTCCCTACCGCGGCTTCCGAGGGGCCACAGCCATGGATACAAGGGCGCAGTGTGAAATGTTTGGGGACCACTGGGTTAGGGTGATGTCCTCAATCACTTCTCTGCAGTCCAATGAAAGCGATTCCTCACCCACCCACCCCTCCGTCAGGATGGCCTAGGTACGTTCTGCTGCCCTTCACTCGTACAGGAAAGAGAATAACATTTCATTGCACTCAATCCTAAAGTGATTTGTAACCCACCACCATCTACAACTGGTCATTTTGGGGAAGTGGCCCCATCATGCTGCATAGCTAGGCAGAGTAGGGGTGTCTGTGCAAACACGGCCTGTTCCTGAAGTCTTCCCACAGCTCCTCACTAGATGTGAGGGGGGAGCTCATTCAGCCCCTGCTTACGCTTAGTATTGGGAAACTCCTTAGTGTCCCTATCTCTGCCGGCCTTAGATTTCTCCTCCTGTCCCTTTCTTAGCAGCTCAGATGAGGTGGCTGAGTGGTTAAAGTGATGGACTGCTAATCCATTGTGCTCTGCATGCATGGGTTGAAATCCTATCCTCATCAGATGTATTTAGTTTTCACTTTCCTTTATAGACAACCATCTCCCCCTTTGGTACAATGACAGATCAAACAATGTTGCTTCTTGCAAACAAAACCTTCTCAGAATCTCTGCTGCGCCCCCTGCTTCAAATAAAATGTCTAAATCCCAGATTTCTAAAAAAAATTCTCTAGTCCTGCATTATTTAGTTTTTATCTCAAAAGGGAACAGCCTCATAATCTCCCCCCAACACCCTGGGACCTCCCCAAATAATTAAAATACCCGCAACCTGAGCAAGGCCACAACAGTGAACCAGAGCCACTGGTTCTGAAGGAGACAACTCAACCATTTTCTCTCTGCTTCCCTTGGCAAAGTCTGACTGAGAAAACAAAATTCCCCAAACTGAAAATTTTCTGCTGAAAAACCACTACTAGTCTGTTTGGGGGCTTTGGTTTGAATGTACTATTATTATTCTCTTCTGATTTCTGAATCAGTTTTGTCATCCAGGTGTATTTCCAGCTGTTGAGTTGTGGGGGAGAGAGGCCAACTCATGATGTCTCTACCCCCCTTTCATAGTTTCTTCCAACTGGCTAGGAAGTACCTTTGCTATGATGTGAGTCAAGCAGTGTCCATTGTCTCTGTGCTATCTCGGAGAAGTCTGCATTGTACACGGCTCCTGGGATAGTCCTTGGGAGTGTGGATCCCTTTAATGGACCAGCAGCGGGTCTGGATCCTCCATTCTCACACCTGAAAGGCTGGTGGTGGGCATTTCCCAGCCTCATCTCAGTAACACACACAGAGCAAAACTTCCCAGCCAATGCTACACACACACAATCCAACAAGATATTAAGGTTCAACAGACCAAGACTTTTGAAATGACACCTGACCAGGCAGACTTTGTACAAACCGTATCATCATTATATGATGGTGGTGAATATGGGGCTTCCAGGGTGCTGCTTTGAGCACAGCGAGCCACACCTGGGCTGATATTGCAATGGAGACGTACCCTTAATGTCCATCTCTCCTGGGATAAAGATGGCAGCATGGCTGGCCTGGACCATCTGACGTGGGCTCATGGAGCTAAAGCTGAGAGGCTAAAAACTGTGGTGCAGATATTTGTGTTCACACTGAAGCCTGAGTTCGGAAACCCTCACCCCTCGTGGGGTCTCAGAGGTTGGGCTCAAGCCCATCTGTCTGCCCTGTAATTTTATAGTCTTGCAGCCCAACCCCTATAACCCTGAGTCAGCTGACCCAGGCTTTGTGACAGGTGCCTTGGCTGTTTTAGTCACAGTGTAGACATAACATTAGGCTATGTCTCCAGTGCAATGGAACACCTATGACTGGCCCGTGTCACATTAATCAGGGTCATGCGGCTTGGGCTGTAAAGTTGCACTGTCCGTGTCTCGGCTCAGGCTCAGTCCCCTGCTCTAGGAGCCCAGAAGGTTGGGAGGGAGTTTAGCAAGTGGAAATGGTAAAACCGCAGTGGAGTATTACCCTGGACTCATGGCATTTCTCCATTGGTCTGTCTGCTCTGGGGCAGGGACAGAAACACGTCCTGCTGCTTTTGTTATTTCAAAGGGCAGGTTAGGATTTTCATTCTCAGACACGATGCACAAAACAGGACTCAACCCTCGGCATAAATGAAACAAGCTGCCCACAGATTCTGGCAGCCACAATGAGCATTTGGTGTGAGAGCTCAGACCTGCTCCTGTCCCAGAGGTAAGGTAATAATTGGAGATATACCAATCTCCTAGAACTGGAAGGGACCTTGAAAGGTCATTGAGTCCAGCCCCCTGCCTTCACTAGCAGGACTAATTTTTGCCCCAGATCCCTAAGTGGCCTCCTCAAGGATTGAACTCACAACCTGGGGTTTAGCAGACCAATGCTCAAACCACTGAGCTATCCCTCCCCCCTCCAGAGGGAGGGGGTCATCTGAGAGGGGACTGGACCACTGACCTATCAGCTCCTAACTCCCAAACTTTCAGTAACTCTATCATCAGTGCCTGTGAGTGTAATTCAAACCATAAGAAAAACCACACTAGGCTAGACCGAAGGTCCATCTAGCTCTGAATCTTGTCTTCTGACAGTAGCCAATACCAGGTGCCCCGAAAGCAACTCAGTAAGGTATCACTGGAACTTGAACCCAGGATCTCCTGTATACAAAACAGTGGTTTTAGCCAGCTAAGCCATGGTGCCTACAGTTGCTGAAGAAATCATGTCTGCACACACCTGACTCTCTGCCAACCTCCATCTGGGCCTGACAAACTTTGCTTGTGTTTGGATTCAGTAAAGCAGAGGAGCAGGGGAAGTTTTACTCCCAAGTTTCTTTGGACAGGTCTACACTACAAAATTAGATCGGTGTAACTACATTACTCAGGGGTGTAAAAATTTTACCTCCCTCAGCAATGCAGTTATATCAACCTAACCCCGGTGCAGATAGCGCTGTGCCAACAGGAGGGCTTCGCCCATCAGCATAGCTTGGGGAGGGGCTTGGTTAATGAAGATGAAGAGAATAGGTGGCCCATGGCTCTTGCATTTGGGGAGGCTGGGTGTGAGCGCTGGAAGCTCCCTAGAAGTGGGGGGCCCATTGGTGCCCAGACCATGGCACTGCCCCCTCACTCTTTTCCTCTCTCTGAGGCCCCACCTGTGCTCCCCCCTTGCTCCTGTTTGGCCACTTCCCACCCCCCGCTCTTCCTCTTTGGCTGAGGCCTGCTGATCCACCTTTCGCTCGCTCCTCTCCTCCCCCAAGGCCTTCCTGCCTCCTGCTCGTGCCTCTCCACCCCCTACCACAAGGTCTGCCCACCAGCCGCCACCGCTTTGACCCATCCCTGCAACCCACCCTGCCCACCACCCACACCTCTCTGCCTCTCCCTTGAGACCTGCCCTGCCCACTGCCCCCACCTCCGAGACCTGCTCTGCCCACCACTCGAACCTCTCTGCCCCTCCCCTGAGACCCACCCTGTCCACATCTTTCTTCGGTCGTCTGTTGTTATTCCATGAAACATCAAGAATGGAATAAAAAGCTGAGTTTACTCCAGGGTGAGGAAAGAAAGGAGCCACCACCCCTTGGCATTGCTGCTTTAGGTAAAGTGTTTTAACTAAACAGCTATTGAATGTCCTCCCTATGCCCCTTGTGTCACCAGAGCACATCCATGCTAGCAGTTCTTGGATGGCAACAGAGAGCAGTGCACTGTGGGTAACTATCCCACTGTGCAGCTGGCTGCAGGGTGGTTTGGGAAGGGTTTGCAATGCCTCACGGGCTGGTACAGCATCACATGATGCAGGTTTCTCTATCCCACCGTTCCACAAGCACCTTACTAGATTACCAGCTGCTTTTCAACTGCAGTGTGCATGGCGGGGTAGAGACTGTTTGTGTGTGGGGAGAGACAGTGTGTGTGTTGGGGAAGAGTAAGTGTGTTGAGCTAGGTAGGACCAGATCATTATTATCCCTACTTGAAAGAGGGAGAAGCTACATCTGAGAAAGAAGAATTGATTTGTCTTAGGTCACACGGCCAGTCAGTGGCAGAGTTGGGAATAGGACCCAAGAGCCCTGATTTTCAAACTAACCATCGGATCTTCAATTTCAGACATTGAATGATCTGAATGAAGTGCTCTCAGATGAGCTCCAGACCAACAACAGTGCACAGGAATTATTCAGCAAGTATTTGAGAACGGCAATGTTAGAGAGAATCATGAACTGCTCAGAGACCATTAATGCAGAGAAGCAGCAAAATCCATCAAACATAGAACTGGTTCTGACTTATTTCCTTGGTCTTAAAAGAGAACAACAAGGATCTGAGTCTCCTCCCTGTCAATAACCCCCTGCTCAGCCAATCAGGGTAGAGACTGAGGACAGGAGTCTGAGGGTTCTCACCAGAGAACCCAAATGATGGCCCAGGTCACTGGTGGGGATCACTGCCCGAGCACTATTTCAGCCCCACATTTTTGGGTGGACCTCCCACAGTGGGAGCTGCAGAGCACTCCCCCGCAACACACACACCCCTCCTGGTGTTGGGAGGGGAACAGGAGAAAGGACAAAAGAAGCAAGAGAAGAAGAGAAAGGAGGGAGGGAGAGATGGAGGAAAAGGTGAAACAAAAAGGACAAACCCCAATGTCCCCAGTGATTCTAAAGGACAAAATCCCAGGTGTGGAATAAAATTCTGCCTCCTTAAGCTCATGTTTTCCATGCCTAGAATTCAACTGTCACCAAATGGATCAGACTGAACAGGTTTCAAACCTCCAGGAGGCTCTTACCTTCTAAACAGGGACGGATGTTTTCTAGTAAAATCACTGAAAGGGAAGGAGAAAACTCGAAAGAGGTTCCTCCTGGTGCTCATGTCCGTGAACCCGAATACTCTCTCCGTCCTCAAAGAGAGACCTGGAGAAGGAGAGTTGCTGGAGCAAAGCCACAGGGGTCTCTGAGGTTTCCCTGGCCCCTCGCCCCGGTCCTGCCTGGCTGATGTCAGCATCTCTCTGTGAGGTCACCACCTCCACACCACCTTGGACCAATAGGCTGAGGTCCTGCAAAAGGCCTTTGTGATGTCACTGCCACACCCCTCCCTTGCTGGGCTAATGTCCTGCCCCTGGCCAGGCACTTTGGAGGTTTGAGCTCCTCCCTGTGGATCACCCCACTCAAGGAGCGTTCGTTCTAGGCAGCAAGCCGGCTAGACAGGGAAACCTCAGACGCTGCTCCCAATGCTACACTTGGCTTTTCTAACAATTTTTACAACCTTAAATCACCCTTCAATCGCAGTGTCACTATCCATAACATTGCTTCAGCCTTATAGGTTCCCAAGTGCAAAACTCAACATCTCTTCAAACACAAGAGTGTGCAGATCAGTCAGTGTTCAGAGTCATCCCACATAAAAGAATCATGTTGTGGTACATATTGGCCTCATCATGTGGCCGTTGCCTTTCCCTCCGCTCTGTTAAAAGTTTTGGTATTTTGCACAGAAACTTTCTTCCCTCAGAAGAGACCTGGGAACCAAGGCTGCCAGACAAACACCTTTAAGAAGAGGCGTAACCTGTCAAAAAATGATCTGCCTCCTTCAGTTCAGTGACCGCCTGAAATGTTACTTATCCCGGCAGAGCCAGAGGATTGAAAGCAGCTACATCAAATCCCCGTGTAGCTAGCAGGAATGAACACAAACGCCCTGGTATCTGAAGAGATGTTTAGTTTTACCCTTGGTAAACTAGAAGTCTAAAGGGAAGGAAGGTGGTGCCATATATAAAGAGTGAAACACAAAACAATTATCATAGTTATGCCCATAGTGACTGCAAAATATTTCTATATTCTTCTTCTTATCATCAGTGTATTATTTTCTCTGGCGTCTATACATTGACTATGCCTTGACCAAGAAATTTGAATTTTGATAAAATAATCGACTACCCCTGGTTAAGACAATGGACTTGATACCCACTCGGGCGTCTCTACCCAGGTTCAGGTACTAACAACAGTGGCTGCCTTTTAGCCATAGCTTTTAATCAGGGCAATACATTGATCCTGTAAAATCATTTCCCAGCCGGAGTCCATCGCCCACATTCCTTAGGGCATTGGGCCACCATGGGGACGTTTCATTTCCCTCCTCAATTTCACACAGAGACACAATTTCCTTTGCACAGATCCATGAACAGCAAAACCTCCCTGTGTCTCTTGTTTGAGCCAGGGCATTCGATTCCACTGAAACCTTCTCTCCTGCAATGGCAATGGTCATGCAGACGGGACGAGGCCACCTTCACCTCTGACAGTGAGACATTGGATCAGCTCTTTCTTTACGCTGCTGTTAGTCCATGAAACATCAGGGATGGATGCAAGGCTGAGTTCATGCACCAACCCCCTGAAACATTTCAGTGCCCCAGAGAAATCCTGACTCCGGCTATTGGCATGATCTGGTGCAGATTCGAATAGGAACGGGACGGTCTGAATTGTCAGTGTGGGGAGTGAACAACAATCTATAGCAATGTCATTAACCACAAACACACTCTAATCATGCTCCAGCCAGAAGGGAAATGGGCAGGAACTCTTGTTGTTCAGCCATGGACACACTTACACTAATGCACAGCCAGGAGTGTGCTGGGGGAGCTGGTCTGAGAAATTTGAAGTGACAATTCAGTGAGAACAGAATCATTGTGTAGTGAAGCACCTATACATCAAGTAGTTGCACGCGAGTGGTTAAGGCGATGGACTAGAAATCCATTGGGGTCTCCCCAGGCAAGTTTGAATCCTGCCAACTACGGAAGAATTAGTGTATTGTCACTGCTCTTGTTGTAGTGCCTGAGCATCCACAGAGCCAGACCTGGTCTCACTCTGAGGCTGTCTACACTTAAAATGCTGCTGTGACACTGCTCTAGCACTGTGGAGTAGACAGTTGCTACAGTGAGTGGATGAGTTTTCCATCCCTGTAATAGCTACATTGACAGAACAATCTTTCCTTTCATTTAGCACTATCTAACCATGGCTTAGGTCAGCTTAATTATACTGATTCCAGGGTTTTTCACACCCTGAAAGACGTACTTCTTAGAGGGTTTATCCCATCACGCTCCCATTCCCTGGTCCTTCTCGCATGACCTGAGAGCAGCAATACCCGCAGTTCAAGAGGTGCAAGCAATTCAATGTTTATTGGGGTAAACTTCCAGCAAGCAATGATTCCAATTTTCTTCCTCGGTATCGCCCTTCCCAGCTCTGACACCACAGAGGCTTGTCTGTGTCCCTCTTTCTATTCCCCCCTTAGCAAAACATAACTCCAATTTCCCTACCCCCATTTCATTCCCCCCCTTACTTCCTGATTGACTGCAAACTATATAGTAAAACTGGAGTTCTGCTTAGCTATACCTTAACCAATCATTTTACTGAAATGTAACTAACCAATCCTAACATATTGTAACATGATTATCTAACCAGTTATACCCCACCACCTTAATTGCTTTACACCCAACAAATTAATTATCCAGCAGACAGAAACAATCACAGAACCAGACAGAGATTATACAGACAAGCAATAGGAAAGTGGAGACTACAGTGATAGAACAACAAAGAAATGAGGATTTCAGACCCCAGCTATTGATAAGTGAGTTGTTGCCAGACAGGATGCTATCATGGTAGAGGTTGTGGATGCTGGTTGCTTAACTGTCTGGCCCCCAGGGCAGGATTTTGAGGGCCTCAGAATGCCAGCACCCATCTTTTGTTCGCTTAAAACGTGAGCAGGGAGATTCCAACACCGCAGAACTCATGGAACTCCAGGAAAAGTGTAACTTTAGGTCCGGGTGAGTGTGCCTAAAAATCAGCTGTACTGGAGAAGGTCTCTAGGAGTTGAAAGAGACGTGCCATCTTGGCCTCCCTAAAGAGTGTAATCAAATATTAATGAAAACTAGGGTTGATAAGTCACATTCTTTGTAGCGTTAGGATTTGGGACTGGTCCAAAGTGCCAGTTTTAAGACTCCTTTTTCCTCTCTCTTGGGTGTTCTGGTTTCTGCATAGAGATGTGGCTTCAAATCCCACTCCTGACATGACCATTTTCTTTTATCTGGAGAAAATGGCCTCACTTCAGTCTCCCTTGCAACAATAGGACACCATTTGTTTAGCTTTTCTATTCCAGTAATTGTGAGAGAAGTTCCAAACTAGGGGTAAACAGGGCCTTTTCTCTCGACTGATAAATTTTTGTCTTCCTTCATTCAAAGCCATTTTCTCAGATACATCCATATTTCCCACACTTTTTTGTTCAGTGTTCTTTGCTTTTATGAAATTTTAGGGTCATCATTTAATTGCCCACAACTGTACTTATGAAGTGAAACACAATCTTTTTTGGATATTCTTGCAGGAGAGTTTTGCTTTCTGACCTGGAATTGAACAGGGGCTACCCAAGGGGGACAATGCTACATTCCAGAGCAGGTTACATCTGATTATTTAGAATCAGGACAAGAGATTCTCCCATCACATTCTCCTCTGATCCATTCAAAGCAGCTTCACTCAGCACTCTCTCAATAGTCAGTTATGTTATTTACAAAATTGTAAGTATCCCAGCATCCCCATAATGGGGGACAAAATAGTCCTCTTGCCAGAAGTGGCTTTACCAATAGATGAAACCTGGAATTTAAACGCCAAATAATCACACTATGTTTGGGATCAATTTAAATTCCCCTTCCAGGTCTTTGACACTTTCATCTCCAGTCATAGCGACTCTGATACAGGAGGAAAGAAATCAAAGCATCATCTCCAAGCACAGACAGCTGAGAACTCTTCCTCATATGACATTTTGAGAAGTGGAGGGATAGAATGTGATGAAAATAAACTCTGCACAGAGAAGCCAAAATGTAACAGTTCTGGAGTGATGGGGAAGGAGGGAATCTCTGAACCACCCCATCTCCTTCCAGTGTCACAGAGGCTGAAATGACACTTTTTTCCCCTGCTCCTCTTTAATTAACTATAATATGAAAAATTCCCAATGTAACTGCTCTTCAGCACAACCCAGAGCAATGTGAGAACAACTGGCATGGATACAATCTGTATCACTGGCGACTCTAACAATCACTTTGCAATAGGAGGACTGGTATAAATGTGACGCTCCCTGGTTCCTCATAGGAAGGGCACACTCCAGTTACTTGTGGGATAATTGAGTTGATAGAAAGGACAAATGGGCCCACCTCAAAAGAAGGCAAACTACAAAAGGCATAAATGGGCCACTCATCTGGCCAAGCTGAGAGATAACGGTGCTGCAAACAGTTCAAACAGATTTAAAAAGTTACTATGTGGGAATCAGGAAAAGTATTAAAGAAAAAAAATTGATAGCCCTAGAGGGTTTTATGGTGTTCACTGCCCTTGCAGATTTTCTGATGGCTATTATCGTCTGAGTGCCAAGAGAAGGTCTTCCTACACTCACGGCATTCGTAGGGCCTCCCATCTGTGTGGATTCTCTGATGAACAGAAAGGTTTGATCTGCGATTGAAGCTTTTCCCACACTCACGGCATTCATAGGGCCTTTCCCCCGTGTGGATTCTCTGATGTTTAGAAAGATCTGAGTTCTGAGTGAAGCTTTTCCCACACTCACGGCATTCGTAGGGCCTGTCCCCTGTGTGGATTCTCTGATGAACAGAAAGGGCCGAGTTGCTAGTGAAGCTTTTCCCACACTCATTGCATTCGTAGGGCCTGTCTCCTTTGTGGATTCTCTGATGAACAGAAAGGGTTGATATTTGAGTGAAGGTTTTCCCACACTCACGGCATTCGTAGGGCCTCTCCCCTGTGTGGATTCTCTGATGAACAGAAAGGGCTGAGCTACGAGAGAAGGTTTTCCCACACTCACGGCATTCATAGGGCCAGTTGCCTGTGTGGATTCTCTGATGATTAAGAAGGGCTGAGTAGTCATATAAGTTTTTTCCACACTCTGTGCATGTATTTTTTCTCTTTGCAATGATGATTTCCTGCTTTGTTGTGGTTTCCTTGAGGTCCTTCTGAGTTCCCTCAGAGGAAATACGTTTACCCATTTTCACCCCCGGCTGGTTTCCTTGTTCTCTTTCTGGTCCGTGCTGAATCTCACAGGATTTTTCCTCCTCATGACTCCTGGACACATTGCTTTTTGATCTTTGCCATAATGCTCTGTGTTTATCCACTTGCTGAACATTTTTCTGCTGAGAATTCTGCTCCTCTTTCTCACATGCCATTGCACCACCTGCTGTGAAAAAGACAGAAACATCAAACAGGGATGAAAAGTGAAAAGCCAAAACAAACTAAGTGCTGGAGGGAGGTCAAATAAAAATCACAAACTGAACTCCCCCATACTCTTCCCCAAAACAGGAGAGAGGAGGGGATCAATTTGGCTTTCAAATCCCATCCAAATTCTCAGGGGGAAGGGAGGAAGCTACTGCCTGGTGTCTGCTAGAATCTACGGGAAGCCACGAGCTATAGTTACCCCTGAGGATATGACCCCTGCTGGCAACAATAATGAACTGAGAGACCTCTCAAGGGCTTCATAGGGCAACCCAGATGTTTCCTTCAGGCACTTTCACACTCAGAGTTGGTTTAATGTTTCCTCACCTCTGCAGGAAGATCTCAGGGTCTGTTTTCCCTCTGATCCCTGCAGGTCTGAGACCCATGGCTCTTCCCCTTGTTCCAGCTGCGAGATCACATAAGGTTTGGAAAATGGAAACCCTGCTCAAATGAAAGAAAACAAAGGAGTTCCGTTGATTTCATAAATCTTTCTCATAAAAAACATTCTATTAATTTAACTTTAATACTTCGTGTGACCCGGTGTGCCTGGGCTAGTCCTCACTGAAAATGCCAAGACCAGGGCAGGCTGAAAAAGGGAGATCAGAGGCTCCCCAAACTGGTGGTTAACACGGAAGTTAAACTCACCAACTGTGCTTCTGATCCCCCCACACTAGTTATCAAGAAACTGAAAAAAGAAATCACACGGCCCCCTTTATTGCATTCCAGTTCTCTGACTCCCAATCAGCACCTAGGTCCAGCACAGTGAGAGGTTATTTAAAAACCCGGCTCACATAAACAAAGTGTTCTTCTGACCCCAGAGTCAGCCACATTACCAGGTCAGTATAGGTTTGGATCTTACTCAAAATACTACGATGCCAGCCAATCACTGACATCTAAACTAAAGGTTTATAAGCAAGAAAGCATCTGAACTAAAGGTTTATTATAAAAGAAAGAAAGAAAAAGGGAGTTGTTAAATGGGAAAGCAGTCAGACACATTCAGAAATCTATACATCTGGTTCTTAGCAGTATTGGTGAGTTTCTTGCTTGAAAGGCTCTCTGGTAAACATCCACATTATTCAGTCCTTTGTTCAAGCCTTCAGTTTGTAGAGAAGTTGCTCCAGAGGTAGGAAGAGGAATTGAAGACAAAATGGAGATGATGCAGCTGCCCTTTATATTCCTTTTGCCAAGTGGCTTCTAATTCCTGTGTCCCAAACACAAGCTTCACAGCACATGGCATGGAAAAGCCTTGGAGTTCTCAGTACACAGTGTGATACAACGTGGCCAGAGGGCAGCAGGAGAGTGTTAGCTGGGAGCCTTATTCCCTGCAAGGGGAGGAAGGTTTGCTACAGATTAACTAGAGGACCTGAAGCCAATTAGAGCATCAGCAGTCAGTCAGGTGATAAAAACCCCTGCTTCAGTCAGACAGTGTGGGAGTTGGAGCAGGAAGGTTTGGTTGGAGCTGAGAGCAGTTTGAAGGAGTTGGAGCAGAGAACAGTTTTGAAGAGAGACAAAAGGAAAGTTTGGAAGAGTGCTGCGGTGGGCTGAGAAATCCAAAAACCCTAGGTAAGGGGCATCTGGCTTGTGTAGAAGAAGAGCAAGAAGCCCCTCCACAAGCTGAAGGGCAGGAGAGGGAAGTGGCCCAGGGGAAGGAACCGCCAGTTCAAGTGGTTCACCACTAACCTCAGGGACCCTGGGTTGGGACCTGAAGAAGAGGGCGGGCCCAGGTCCCTCCCTCTCCACTCCCCTCCTCAAGGACACTAGTGGGGTAACTAAAATACCGATTCAGAGGAAAGCAATGGCGCCCTGAACCTTCCCAAAAGAAGAGAAAGCGCGAAATCCATAACAGTACCCGCAATTTGCCACACGTGGTGTCAGGAGTGGAATCTGCGCGCTGGGGACTTAGACCAGGGTTAGGCAAAACCCTCCCATCCTGAAGATGGACGACGTGGTCAAAGCCCTTATACAAGCCACCGCAGCCCAGCAGGAGACCAATCTTCGGTTGATGAGTCAGGCTGCTCAAGACCCAGCCCTGCTGAAAGACCTGGTGAACCAGATGAAGGCCCTTATGGAGCAGAATCGCAACTGTGAAGGGACCCGGACCATACTGGCTAGCCATTGCCTACAGAAAATGACAAGGAAGGATGATGTGGAGGCATACCTCCTGGCTTTTGAAAGAGCAGCCCTGCGGGAGGCCTGGACCCGAGATCAATGGTCTGGTATCCTTGTCCCATTCCTGTGTGGGGAAGCCCAGAAGGTCAATTACAATATGGCTGCAGAGGCTGCAGCAGATTATTCCCAGCTGAAGGCAGAGATCCTGGCCAGGTTCGGAGTAACGACGGCATTGCGAGCCCAGAGGTTCCATGAGTGGCGGTATACGGAGGACAAGACACCCTGATCACAATTGTTTGACCTGATACATCTGACCCAGAAATGGCTGCGCCCTGAGGCCCTTAGCTCTTAGAAGATGATGGAGGTACCGGTATTGGACCGGTATATGAGGGGGCTACCACCAGGTCTCAGGTCTTGGGTTGGCCAGAATGATCCCTCTACCTATGATGAGTTGGTCTCCCTCGTGGAAAGACAGCTGGCAGCCCGTGAACTGTTCCAGACCCCAGGCAGGGAGACACGGCCATCCAGGAAGCCAACCCCAAACCCAAGGCCCCGAGCTGTCGAGAACTATAGGAGAACTGTAACCGGGAAGAAAGACACCGAGGAATGGCTCGAGGCCAGGAAGAGAGGTGGGGGGCCGGCCAAATAGCCCCAGGCAGAGGGTGACAACTGGAATGAGGGGGCGGTGTTATGAGTGTTGGGAATTGGGGCATATAGCAGCCCAATGCCCCAACAAGGAAGAACCTATGCAGTGTGATTCGGGGGATTACGGGGAGCAATGTGGCCTAATCGGCCTGGTAGGGGTCACAATGACCTCACATGGATATACCAGACCAGTAAAAATGAATGGTATAAAGACCATAGCATTAATAGATTCCGGGAGTGCTGTCACGCTGGTCTTGGAGGAGAAGGTGGGAACAGACCAGCTAACCCGGGCCAAAAACACAGGGGTAACATGCGTACATGGCACTGTGAATTTTTACCCTACAATTCCGGTACGGATTGAGATCCAGGGGAATACTACCAGGGTTTCTGCAGGGGTGGTCCCCAAGCTCCCCTACCCTGTTTTAATTGGTAGAGACTTCCCCGGGTTTGAGAGCTTACTTACCCCAATGGAGCCAGGGGAGGGTAGCAACCCCCAGGCTGAGACGGAGGCAACTACAGATAGCCTCACCCCAATGTTTGCCGAATTTGCTCCAGAGTTATTCTCATCCCCTGGGAAACCCCGAAAGTCTAGGCGAGAACGAAGGGCAGATAAAAGATTAGGGACCAGGATTCTAGCAGAGAATCAAAAAACTTCCCTTGTGGGTAGGCAAACCCGTTCAGGAGACCAGGAGATAATTCAGGCCAAGGAAGACACGGAGGCAGTTCCTAGCCCAAGTGGGAGCACCCCAGGGGGAAGAGTAGAAATAGGCCCCCTAGAATTAGGTCAGTTGGGTACTGCACGTGAGACTTTTGGGCAGGACCAGACCGATGATCCGTTATATGCAAACGTGAGGGAGGAGGTAGTGGAAGTAAATGGTGTGCCTGTGGAAGGAAAGATCAAAGGCCCAAGGCCATATTATGTGCTCAAACGCAATCTTTTGTCTACTTTCGCCGTCTCCGACTCAAAGAATACTTTCAGGACAACACTGAACAGCGCACTGATACACAGTTACCCTCCCACCAACAGCACAAGAAGAAGAACTCCACATGGACTCCTCCTGAGGATCGAAATGACAGTCTGGACCTATACATTGAATGCTTCCGTCGACGTGCACAGGCAGAAATTGTGGAAAAACAACATCGCTTGCCTCATAACCTAAGTCGTGCAGAACGCAATGCCATCCACAGCCTCAGAAACCACCCTGACATTATAATCAAAGAGGCTGATAAAGGAGGTGCTGTAGTCATCATGAACAGGTCTGACTACCAAAAGGAGGCCGCCAGACAACTCTCCAATACCAAATTCTACAGGCCACTTCCCTCAGATCCCACTGAGGAATACACTAAGGGTACATCCATACTACCCGCCGGGTCGGCGGGTAGCAATCGACTTCTCGGAGTTCGCTATATCGCGTCTCATCTAGACGCGATATAGCGAACTCCGAACGCGCTCCCGTCGACTCTGGAACTCCACCACTGCGAACGGCAGTGGCGGAGTTGACGGGGGAGCCGCGGACTTCGATCCCGCGGCATAAGGACGGGTAAGTACTTCGAACTAAGGTACTTCGAGTTCAGCTACACTATTCACGTAGCTGAACTTGCGTACCTTAGTTCGAACCCCCCCCCCCAGTGTAGACCAGGCCTAAGAAACTGCATCATCTACTCAGGACACTCCCTATACTAACACCAGAACAAATCAACATATCCTTAGAGCCCCGACCAGGGTTATTCTATCTACTACCCAAGATCCCCAAACCCGGAAATCCTGGACACCCCATCATCTCGGGCATTGGCACTCTCACTAAAGGACTGTCTGGATATGTGGACTCTCTACTCAGACCCTATGCCACCAGCACTCCCAGCTATCTCCGTGACACCACTGATTTCCTGAGGAAACTACAATGCATTGGTGACCTTCCAGAAAACACCATCCTAGCCACCATGGATGTAGAGGCTCTCTACACAAACATCCCACACACAGATGGGGAATACAAGCAGTCAGGAACAGTATCCCTGATGATGCCACAGCACAACTGGTTGCTGAGCTCTGTGCCTTTATCCTCACACACAACTATTTCAAATTTGATGACAATATATATCTCCAGATCAGTGGCACTGCTATGGGCACCCGCATGGCCCCACAATATGCCAATATTTTTATGGCCGACCTGGAACAACGCTTCCTCAGCTCTCGTCCACTCACGCCCCTTCTCTACCTATGCTACATTGATGACATCTTCATCATCTGGACCCATGGGAAGGAGACTCTGGAAAAATTCCACCACGATTTCAACAGCTTCCACCCCACCATCAACCTCAGCCTGGACCAATCTACACGTGAGGTCCACTTCCTAGACACTACGGTGCAAATAATTGATGGTCACATTAACACCACCCTATACCGAAAACCTACCGACCGCTATGCCTACCTTCATGCCTCCAGCTTCCATCCCGGGCACACCACAAGATCCATTGTCTACAGCCAAGCACTGAGGTACAACCGCATCTGCTCTAACCCCACAGACAGAGACCAACACCTACAAAATCTCCACCAAGCATTCTCAAAATTACAGTACCCGCACGAGGAAATAAGGAAACAGATCAACAGAGCCAGACGTGTACCCAGAAGCCTCCTACTGCAAGACAAACCCAAGAAAGAAACCAACAGGACTCCACTGGCCATCACATACAGTCCCCAGCTAAAACTCCTCCAACGCATCATCAGGGATCTACAACCCATCCTGGACAATGATCCCACACTTTCACAGGCCTTGGGTGGCAGGCCAGTCCTCGCCCACAGACAACCTGAAGCATATTCTCACCAGTAACTGCACACCGCACCATAGTAACTCTAGCTCAGGAACCAATCCATGCACCAAACCTCGATGCCAACTCTGCCCACATATCTACACCAGCGACACCATCACAGGACCTAACCAGATCAGCCACACCATCACCGGTTCATTCACCTGCACGTCCACCAATGTAATATATGCCATCATATGCCAGCAATGCCCCTCTGCTATGTACATCGGCCAAACTGGACAGTCTCTAAGGAAAAGGATAAATGGACACAAATCAGATATTAGGAATGGCAATATACAAAAACCTGTAGGAGAACACTTCAACCTCCCTGGCCACACAATAGCAGATTTTAAGGTGGCCATCCTGCAGCAAAAAAACTTTAGGACCAGACTTCAAAGAGAAACTGCTGAGCTTCAGTTCATCTGCAAATTTGACACCATCAGCTCAGGATTAAACAAAGACTGTGAATGGCTTGCCAACTACAGAACCAGTTTCTCCTCTCTTGGTTTTCACACCTCTACTGCTAGAACAGGGCCTCATCCTCCCTGATTGATCTAACCTCGTTATCTCTAGCCTGCTTCTTGCTTGCATATATCTACCTGCCCCTGGAAATTTCCACTACTTGCATCCGACGAAGTGGGTATTCACCCACGAAAGCTCATGCTGCAAAACGTCTGTTAGTCTATAAGGTGCCACAGAATTCTTTGCTGCTTTAACAGATCCAGACTAACACGGCTACCCCTCTGATACTCTCTCCATTCTGACAATTTAACATTTATTCCTGGTTTGTTTCCTCTCTTTTAACCAGATCCTGAGAGGACCTTCCTTCTTAATCCATGACAGTTTACTTTGCTCAAGAGCCTTGGGTGAGAGACCTTGTCAAAGGCTTTCGGACATCTAAGAACACTAGATTCATTGGCTCACCCTTGTCCACATGCTGGCTGACTCCCTCAAAGAATTCTAGTAGATTGGCGAGGAATGATTTTCCTTTACAAAAGTCATGTTGACTCTTCCCCAACAAATCATGTTCATCTATGAGTCTGATCATTCTGTTTACTAGAGTTTCAACCAATTTGCCCAATATTGAAGTTAGGCTTACTGGCCTGTAATTGCTGGGATCACTTCTGGAGCCTTTTTAAAAAAATTGGCATTGCATTAGCTATCTTCCAGTCATCTGGTACAGAAGCTGATTTCAGTGATAGCTTACATACCACAGTCAGCAGCTCTGCAATTTCACATTTGACTTCCTTCAGAACTCTTGGGTGAATCCCATCTGATCCTGTGGACTTACTGTACTTTAATTTATAATTTTTTCCAAAACCTCTTCTAATGACACCTCAATCTGGGACAGTTCCTCACATTTGTCACCTAAAAAGAATGGCTCAGGCCTGGGAATCTCCCTCACAATCTCTGCAGGGAAGACTGACGCAAAGAATTAATTTAGTTTCTCCACAATGGCCTTATCATCCTTGAGTGCTGTTATAATACCTCGATCGGCCAGTGGTCCCCCTGTCTGTTTAGCAAGCGTCCTGCTTCTGGCGGGCTTCAAAATTTTGTTGTTGTTACTTTTTGAGTCTTCGGCTAGCTTCTCTGCAAATTCTTTTTTGGCCTGCCGGGTTATATTTTTACACGTGGCTGTGACGTTCTCTGATTAAACTATGACCATATAGGTCATTGTTGCAACCACTGTTGTTAGAGCTTTGCAACCAATCTTCTACAAAACGGGGCACGGAAGATGTCTATGGAAAGGCTATGATTTGCTGAATATGATTATGCTCTTAGCATGCATGTAGTTATGAATATTGGCTCTACCTGTATTTCAAACGTTTGCTCCTGGGGTAACATCCACGCAGTAGTTAGCCAGCGCATCCTGGAGGGACTATGCAAATTGCGTGGCCCATTAAAGGGGGGAGGGACAGCTCAGTGGTTTGCGCATTGGCCTGCTAAACCCAGGGTTGTGAGCTGACTCCTTGAGGGGACCATTTAGGGATTTGGGGCAAAAATCTATCTGGGGATTAGTCCTGCCTTGAGCACCCTATTCTTAATGGACTTTCCTGCCAGGACTAAGTGAAGTCAGGCATTGCCACGTGACTCCAAACTCCATCTTGGATCTGTAATTTTCCACTAGCTGTGCCGAGGGCTTTGTTTGAAGCCATGGGTTTCCCTCCATGTGGCAGAAGCTATAAAAGGCCCTGGAAACACCTCCACCGTGTCTCTATCCTGCTCCACCCTCTTTCCTACTCAAACCTCTGGACTATGGACTTATACTGATGGGACTCAGGGACTGAGGACCGTCCAGTTATCTAGAAGAAACCAGAGACTAATCAAGCCAGAAGTTTATTCCATCACTGCTATAAGTCTGAACCAAGAACATAAGAACGGCCGTACTGGGTCAGACCAAAGGTCCATCCAGCCCAGTATCCTGTCTTCCGACAGTGGCCAATGCCAGGTGCCCCAGAGGGAGTGAACCCAACAGGTAATGATCAAGTGATCTCTCTCCTGCCATCCATCTCCATCCTCTGACAAACAGAGGCTAGGGACACCATTCCTTACCCATCCTGGCTAATAGCCATAAATGGACGTAACCTCCATGGATTTATCCAGTTCACTTTTAAACCCTGTTGTAGTCCTAGCCTTCACAACCTCCTCAGGTAAGGAGTTCCACAAGTTGACTGTGCGCTGCATGAAGAAGAACTTTTCCTTTTATTTGTTTTAAACCTGTTGCCCATTAATTTATTTTGGTGACCCCTAGTTCTTGTATTATGGAAATAAGTAAATAACTTTTCCTTATCCACTTTCTCCACATCACTCATGGTTTTATAGACCTCTATCATAGCCCCCCTTAGTCTCCTCTTTTCCAAGCTGAAGAGTCCTAGCCTCTTTAATCTCTCCTCATACGGGACCCGTTTCAAACCCCTAATAATTTTAGCTGCTCTTTTCTGAACCTTTTCTAGTACCAGTATATCTTTTCTGAGATGAGAAGACCACATCTGTACGCAGTATTCGAGATGTGGGCGTACCATGGATTTATATAAGGGAAATAATATATTCTCTATCTTATTCTCTATCCCTTTTTAATGATTCTTAACTCTTCTTTCTTTCTTTCTTTCTTTCTTTCTTTCTTTCTTTCTTTCTCTTTCTATAAATAAACCTTTAGATTTTAGATCCTAAAGGATTAGCAGCAGCGTGATTTTTAGGTAAGATCTGATTTGACCCGGGTGTGCGGCTAGTCCTTTGGGATCAGAAGAACCTCTTATTTGATGAAATTGGTTTTAAAGAACCACTCATTTCTAGTCTAGTGTTTTTGTTGGTGACACAAGGGACTGGAATTCCCAAGGAAACTGCTGTTCTGACTTCTTGTTAGCCAGTGGGGTGAAACAGAAGTTGACTTTTGTTGCTGGTCTGGTATCTCTCAGGGGAAAATAACCTCCTGTTTTGGGGTCTCTCTGCCCTATTTCTCAGCAGTTTGTCCTGAATTTGGGTATTGTCAGTTGTGACCCACAAAGGCTCGGTTCCCGTGGCTTTCCACAGTTTCTGTTCCTTTCTATTTTCCTCAGTAGGATTTTACTTCCTTTTTGCCTCTAACAGCTTCTTTTACTTCGTAGGTTAGACACGGCGGCACTTTCTTGGTCGCCTTACTATTTTTTTTTTAATTTAGAACGCGTATTTAATTTGAGCTTCCACTGTCGTGTTTTTAAGTTTCCATGCAGTTTGTAGGCATTTCTCTTTTGAGACCGTACCTTTTAATTTCTGGTAAACCAACGTCCTCATGTGGGTGCCGGTCCCCTTTCTGAAATTAAATGCTGCTATGGTGGGGTTCTTTGGTGTTTTCCCCCTTCCACAGGGATGCTGAATTTAATTATATTATGGGCGCTATTACCAAGCGATCCAGCTACATTCACCTCTTGGACCAGATCCTTGGCTCCACTTAGGACTAAATCAAGGATTGCCTATTCTCTGGTGGGTTCCAGGACTAGCTGCTCCAAGAAACAGTCATTTATGGTGTCAAGACACTTTCTCTCTGCATCCCGGCCTGAGGTGACATGGACCCACTCAACATGGGGATAGTTGAAATGTCCCTCCCATTACTGAGATTATTTTTATAGCCTCTCTAATCTCCCTGAGCACTTCATGGTCACTTCACCATCCTGGTCAACCAAAGAAGGGCTGGAAAGATGGACATAACTCAGGGACTGAATTTCCCCAAAATTCTTTCCCACAGGGTAGGGGGGATCAATTCTGCCTGTAAATCCCATCCAAGCACTCAGGGGAAGGGAGGTGAAGGAGGGAGCTACTGCCAGGTGTCCCACAGGATAGGTAGAAAGTCATGAGCGACATCTGCCCAGAGGATACACACCTGCTGAGGACAATCCTGAACTCGGAGAACTCCCAAGGTCTCTGTCAGGAATCCCAGCTGTTTCCTTCAGCCATGGACAGATTTCGAATTGGCTGAATGATTCCTCCCTTGGGCAGGTACCGCTCAGGATCTCGCTTTCCTCTGAATCATGGAGATCTGGGACCCATGGGTCTTTGCCTTGCTCAGGCTGAGAGAGCTCATCAGGTGGGAAAACTGGAAACTCTGCACGGGGAAAGGAAATCAGGTGGGCTCAAGGGGATTGCTCACAAATGTATTATTATTTTAACCTAAGGCCATTTTAACCTAGCAATATGCTGAGGCTAGCGCCACGGAGGCTCAAACGTGTAGGCCGTTCTGCTTAAAGAGGGATTGAACACACTCCATCTCTGCTGGGAAAACACCCTACCAGACAATCATCCTCACAGGGGAGTCCTTAAAACACTGAGACTGTAGCTCCATGGCCTAGCAAGTGAAGATTGCAGCCAGCAGGGAAACCACCTGCTTCTTTCCGAGAAAGAGAGGACAAGCGAAAAACAGAGTCACACAGAAGGTGGGAAGAGTTGGTGGGGTTCAGGGATGTGATGCGTGTGATGCATTTTTCCTGCATTCTGCAGGAGCTCCTCTGGGGCGTTGTGCCCATCGAAACCACAATTTCTGGGCTAAGAGCAATATTTTACAGTGCTCTAATATCCACTGGCAGATGACGACTTGGTCTGCGCTTCCAAATCTGGCAGCACACTTCGCTCAGTCACATGCTTACAGGGTGCGAAGACTCACACCCTGAACCAAAAAAAAGATAGTCTAGGCTCAGGGAATTCACTTAGGGTTGCCAAGGGCTGCCGTGTGTCCTTCTAGAACGTGGACGGTGACTAATTGTAGAGCTCTGAAAACCAGGAAATGAAGCGTGAAAGTTCATACCATCCTGGCAACATCACCTTAACTCTGCCCTCTAACCCCTGACTATGGTGCAGTAAGGATGGTGCAATGGTTACTGCGCTACCGAGGAAACAGGGGATTCGCCTTCTCTTGGGAGTCTTCAAGTCAAGACTGGATGCCTTTGTGGGTGATGATATAGTCTAAAGCAAGGTGTTTGACTCAATACAAAAGGTACAGCAGAAAACGCTACGGTCGGTGTTATACAGAAGGTCAGAGTAGACAACCGAATACTCCCTTTGGCCATAAAACCTACAAATTTATAACAGAGATGAGGAAGGACTAAGAGAACATGCCACTGTTTGTGTTGTGTTCAGAGATGGGAATCCCAGCATTTATCCGCACGCCCTCCAGCGGCGTGCCCAGGTCCAGCTGTAACTGGATGATGGAGGGAGTCGTTGGAGCAGCTTGGCAGAGCTGTGACTGATATAAAGGGAGGGGCGTGGGATCCTTGAAGGAGCAAAGATGCCTCATTTCATTCCCGAGTGTTGCAGGTTGCAACACTAAAGGCGCACAAGGGTGTGTTCTTGCCATGAGCGTTGTCGGCACCCTGGGGGAAACACGTGCTGGCCCTTGACAACGGTAATAGATGCAATGACTCAGAAGGAATCATTTGCAGGACGCTGGTGTGACGCAGGAGGGAGCGGGGTGGATTGATCGTGGAATGTCGTTTAGTTTTACTGGGACTGTCTGCACGGGGGATGGGAGAGCAGGGGACGACTTTAGGTGAGGGACAGGACCTGAGCCAGGAAGGGGGGTGGGCAGGGAAGCTGGACAAAGCGGGAGAGCCAGCTGGAGGGGTTTTGGGTTTCAGTTTTGGGCTGGCTGGGAAGAGGCAGGAACCCCAAGTCTGGGATCTAAGCTCCTTGCTCCCCAGAAGGACCTGGCTGAGGGGTCCTGGTTGTACCTACAGGCCCTGCTCGGGACTGTGTTCCTATTGTCTAATAAACCACCTGTGTTACTGGCTGGCTGAGAGTCCCGGTGAATCGCAGGGAGTGGGGGTGCAGGGCCCTGACTCCCCCACGTCCATGACAGCTGGGATGGATCCCTTGGTGATTCTCTGCTCTGTTCAGTCCCTCTGGGGCACCCGGCATTGACCAGTGTCGGCAGACAGGACACTAGGCTACATGGACCTTTGGTCTGGCAGTTTTTAACCCTCAGGGGCGAAGACGCGGTGATACTTTGCAGGTCTGAGATGGCTCATGTGGTGTAGGCTCCACCTCTGCGGGCCCGGCCAAGGATTAGACGCTTCTGTTTGCTAGGCTGGACCTAAACCCAAGTTTTGCCTCAGCCAAGAGAAGTTGTTCGACTTTGTGCTGTTCCCAAAGTGTTCTGCAGCAGGGGAGGGTCTCTGGTGGTGTGTGTGTTTGTCACTGGCATATTGGGGTGATGCTGAAACAGGGCAGAGTAGAGGTGGCATTGTGGGGTAGCGTGAACCTTAACTCTGCATTTCTCCTTCCAAGAACCGAGGGGACGGGAACCCTTACCCAGCGAGGTCACAGTCTCGTAGTTCTCCTGCATGACACCCCTGTAGAGGGCTCTCTGAGCGGGGTCCAGCAGAGCCCACTCTTCCCTGGTGAAATACACAGTCACCTCCTCGAAGGTCACCGGCCACTGAAAGAGCAAGAGTCCAACACTCAGAACCTGCTGCCCCACTCACAGCCCCACTATTCCTGGGGGAGAGCAGCCCATCAAATGGATACAGTGTCAGGGGAGTCCCACCCACAACCCAACCGCCACGTGGCTCTTCCTAAAAACTCGGCTCCAGGTTTACCAAGTCCCACTAGGTCCATCACACCTCGTCCCCCTCCCTTTCTCCACCCCGTGCATGGCCTGCACCCTCCCACCCTTAAATCAAACTCCCACTTCCCGTGTCTTCCCTTTCCCTCTGGCTCGTACGGGAACACCGCCCCCCCCCCGCCCCCAGCATGTCCTCAGCATCCTTACCTGAGCCAG
>ML123535.1:4581-17267 GCA_003846335.1 Cuora mccordi
TCTTTCTTTCTTTCTTTCTTTCTTTCTTTCTTTCTTTCTTTCTTTCTTTAATATAACATTTCCCAGCTTCAGGATGGACATGTATGGGGAGAGAGAGACAGATTGGTGGATGGGATAGACAGATGAATAGATAGAGGGAGTGTCTGGAGATAGATAGATAGATAGATAGATAGATAGATAGATAGATAGATAATGATGTCAGGTCAATGTTACCGTAATCCTTCTTGCAGTATTTTCGCAGGTTCATGTGGACGCGGCCGTGGGAGGGGCTGCAGTGAGTCTGGCATTCAGTGCCTAGGGGGAGAGCACAGATTGGGGCACATGGGTACAGTGGGGTTAGCCCGTCCCCGGCTCCTCACCCCATCCTGCTTCTCATGAACCAGGATCCATCCCAAATCATGCCTTTGACCCCCCACAACTGCTGCTCCAGGCCTGGAGGCGGGACCTCCAGCTCCAGCACTATGATGTCACTTCCTGAATTAGCATTCCTGCTTCCTTGGAGGCAGGATTTCCTGCAGGGCTGAAACTCCATGGTACAGCTGTTAAGCTATCACATCACTTCCTGAAATTACATGTGTCACCCCCGCTGGTGGTGGAACCTATAGCACCGCTCCAGAGCTATGATGTCATTTCCTGAAGTAACTTTTCCCCCTCCCCTCCAAAGGCGGTACTTCTTGGAATGCCATAATACAGCACAGTTCTGGAGCTATGATGTCACTTCCTGAACTAGCATGCCTCCCTCCTTGGAGGCAGGACTTCCTAGAGTGCCAGGTAGAGGACATAATTCTGCGGTTATGATGTCACTTCCTGAATTTGTGTTCACCATCCACCTTTTAGAAGGGATTCCCTGGAATGTCTTACCCTACAGCACAGCTCCAGAGCGACGATGTCACTTCCTCAATAAGCATTTCCCCCACTTTGGAGGCGGGCCTGCCTGGATCGTCCTACACTGTGCCACAGTTCCAGGTCTATGAATTATATTTTCTACTTCCTGGAGTGCCATATATCATGGGGCACTAGCTATGACATCACTTCCTGCCTACAGCCCCTGGAACCTTGAAACTCCGTTGGGGGAGGGTCTTCTTTATAGGTACCCCAACAAATGTGTTCAGCCACACCCCCTCCTAATATTCCCCTCCTCTTCCCATTGTTCTCCTCCTCCCATTCCCTTCTTCCGACCTCTTCTGCCTGCCTCACTTCCATCCCCATCTGCTAAATGCCCATCTTCCTTGGCACCCCCCCACCCCCAAATTCCCCTCCACCAGAGCCGGCATATTTGGCTGGTTCATGCCATGAACCTGCAGGCTCCATGACCCACAGTGGAGGCCAAGCATTGCAGCTTGGCCTCCACTGAGTCTTACCAGCAAGATTTGAACCCTCCCCGCAAAGCCATGGCTCTCTGTTAGTTGCGCTAAAGGAGCGGCTTTCCCTAGCTGGCAGCAGTAGTAGGCAGTCATCCTCCCTACAGAGTCTTGCACCAGGTGGAAGGAAAGTGGTGGGGGTGAATGCTCCATCCTGAGGCTGGGAAATGGGAGTGGGGGGACGACGCCCAACCGTTGATCCCCCTCATCCTGCCCCAGGCACCTGTGTTCCACTCCAGGGGGTAGGCAGCCGTGGTAGTCATCACCTCTTGAACGCCTGGGAGAGGGGGATGGAGGGAAGGAGGGAGGGAGAAAGAGAGAGAGACGTGTGGAGTCAATAAGCGTGATCCTGCCACCCCCTCACCATCTCATGTGTGTAGAGAGCAAGGGTCACTCATGCACTCAGGCTGCCACTAAGCATGTTCCAGGCGTGATCCTTGCCCATTTGCCAGGACAGGTTGAAGTCATGAGCTACGATGTCACTTCTTGAATTAGTGTTTGCACTTCCTGGATGGATGACTCACTTCTAGAGTTATGATGTCACTTTCTGAATGACAATCTCTCTCTCTCCCCTTCCACCACCGGAGGTGGGACATCCTGGAGTGCCACATGCCAGGCGACAGTGCCAGTTCCATGATGTCACTTCCTGAATTAACAATGCCCGCCCCCCAGGCCCAGTTAGAGGTGGGCCTTCCTGGAGTGCATTACACCACATACCACACCTCTGGAGAGCTATGAGCTCACGTCTCGAATGAGCTCCTCCCCTACAGGCGGGACTTCCTGAAGTGCCCTAACCTGAGGTCAGATCCAGAGATATGAGCTCACTTCCTGAATTAGCATCTATTTTATCCCCCTCCCCCTGAAAAACTCCCAGGAGGCGGGGCTTTCTGGGCAGGATCTGATTGGTGGATTAATATGTTACAAGTGGTTATCTTATTGAACAGAATATAGGGACCCCACCTTTTTACAGTATTCAACAGAAAATGAAAGCTCTGCATTTACCATATTCAATAGACTACATAGGCCCAGCCTGGATACCGTATTGAGCAGTATATATGGGCCCAACCCAATTACCAAACTGAATGGAATATATGGGCCCAATTTAGTTACCATATTGAACAGAATATATGGGCTCTGTCTAATTCCCATATTGAACAGAATATACAGCCCCTCCTGGTTACTCTAGTGAACAGAATACAGGTCCCAATTTGTTTACTGCACCTAACTAGGGTGACCAGATAGCAAATGTGACAAATAGAGGCACTTTTTGGGGGGTGGGTGAGTTTCAGTTCCCTATATACGACAAAGCCCCTAATATCAAGATAGTCTGGTCACCCTACTAAAGGGAGTATAAAAGGCTTGACTGGTTACCATATTGAACAGAATATAAACGGCCCTTCCTGGTTACCATATTGAGCAGAATACATGGACCTTTCCTGGTTACTGTATAGAGCAGAATATATGGGCCCAGTTTGGTTACCGTACTGAGCAGAATATATGGGCCTTTCCTGGTTACCATATTGAGCAGAATATATGGGCCCAGCCTGGTTACCGTATTGAGCAGCCTACATGAGCTCTGACTAGGGGATTATACCCAGCCAGTATGTATAAGGGGCAGACTTACGGATGCAGGGGATGTGGGCCGTGCGGCTCTGCTGAAAGCCCTGGGCGCAGCGGTTGCAGGTGAGCCCGGTGACGCCCATCTTGCACTGGCACTGCCCCGTGGTCTGGTTGCAGATGGTGCCGACAGCTCCAATGGGGTGGCACTGGCAGGCTGGGAAGGAAACAAGCAGAGTTAATGTCTATCCCAGCAGCAGGCCTCACAAGGGGTGGGGAGGTGCTGCGAGCTTCCCCTCAGCAGTGCCCAGTCAAGGAACGCCGGCACTGTGAGCCTCCCCACAGCAGTGCCCAGACGGGGATGCCAAAGTTGTGAGCTTCCCTGCAGCAGTGCCCTGTGTTGCTCACCCTTGCAGGCCCTGCGGCTGGTGATGGGCCGAGCCAGGTCACGTTTGAAACCCGGCTGGCAGTAGTGGCAGTGCCGCCCGGCCGTGTGGTGCCGGCAGTTCAGGCAGACGCCCCCGCTCTTGCGCCCCGACAGCTTGTACAGCTCCATGTTAAAGCGGCACCGGTGCGAGTGGCGGTTGCATTCGCAGGCTGCGGAGACAGAGTTGGGGTGGAGGTGGGGGAGTCGTCGTTCCAGTGATGCCCAGCAGGGGGCGCCTCAAACACCGGCAAACCCAGCCCATCCTTTACGCAGGTGCCGGTGCCCCTCAATCCCGACCCGCAGCCTCCCCCCCCCCATGGTTCTCCCAGCCCTGGGCCCCTCAATCCCGACCTGCAGCCTCCCCCCCCCCACGGTTCTCCCAGCCCTGGGCCCCTCAATCCCGACCCGCAGCCTCCTGCCAGCCCAGCCCTGGGCTCTCCACCTTCCCGCCCCAACTCTGCCAGTGCCCCCCAATCCTGACCTGCAGTGCCCACCCCCCTCCCGCCCGCTATCCCAGCCTGAGGGGTCTCTGTGCTGAGAAGGACCCTTGGGCTGCCCGGGTGCCCCCCCTTAGCAGCCAGGCCCCCCCCCGTCACTCACCCACACACTCGTGGGCATCGCTGGGGGTGGCGCGCTGCCAGGGCCGGTCGCAATAGAAGGCCCTGCAGGTCTCGCACTCGGGGCCGGCTGTGTTGTGGCGGCACTGGCACTGGGGGGCGCCGCCGGGCCCGGCGGCCCCACACCGGGCAGCGTGCCCGTTGCACCGGCACCGGCCCCCGACCTGCAGCTCCGACACCCCGTAAGAGGCTTCC
This sequence comes from Cuora mccordi, assembly GCA_003846335.1. NCBI lineage: Eukaryota > Metazoa > Chordata > Testudines > Geoemydidae > Cuora > Cuora mccordi. The sequence goes on from ML123535.1 coordinate 8,739, forward strand.
CGGCCCCGCAGCCCCAGCCCCCGGTGCCTGCGGTCCAAGGCCACCCGCAGGTCGGTGGCCGTCACCCAGTCCTGGAGCACGGGGCTGTACTCGAAGGCTCGGGCCAAGGGGCGGCCGGCCAGGGGCATGAAAGCCACCAGCCCCCCCACCAGCGGCGTGGGGTCCGTCTGGGCGGCGGTGCAGATGGCTTCATGCTCCGAGGCCTTGCTGACGGCCGAGGCCGGGGGCAGCCGGTAGGCCTGGCGGCAGCGGGCGGAGAAGAACTGGAAAGGCGTCCAGGAGTGGCCGTGGTCGGTGGATTTGTAGAGGGCCAGGGAGTGGGGGCGGGGGGAGCAGAAGCGGAGGGCCACGTAGAGCAGCTCGAAGCGGCCTCCCAGGGCCAGGGTCAGGCTGGCGTTGGCCACCGGCCCCGACTGCCAGCAGGTGGCCTCGCCGCCCGCGTCGGTCAGGAAGGCGGCGGGGTGGGCGGCGGCAGGGTCGGCCCCGTCGCAGAGGCGGCACCGGCGGGACGAGGCGTCGCCCGGGTGGCGGAAGGCGCACAGGCGCTGAGGGGGGCGGCCGCAGGTGGCGGAGGCCTGGACGGGGCGCCCGGCGGCCAGGTCGGCCGGCTCCGGGAGGCAGTAGCGGGGCCGCCGGGCGGCATCGTAGCAGGGGTCGGAGGCCAGGCCCAGCAGGGCCAGCTGGAGCGAGAGAAGCACCCCCAGGCCCCGCCAGAGGCCAGGCATGGCCAGGTGGTCAGCGCCGGGCTGGCATCACCTGGAGAGACAGAGAGAGGAGAGGGTGAGGGGAAGGCCAGGCAGGAGACGGCCTGCAGTGGCCAGCCCCAGGCCCGCCTGCTTGCCAGAAAGCAGGTGGCTTCTCATTCCTTCCCCTGACTGGGGTGGGTCACAGAAACAGCCGTCGCTCGGCAGGACTCTGCCCCAGCCATATCCAGTGGTGGTGAGTTCCACAGGCTAAACCACTCAGCGGCTGGATCTCCTTCGCTGTCGTGCCCCACGTGGTCTGCGCTGAAGTGGGAGGGACCCAAGGGACCGTCTCTGACCCACTTGCTCCAACTAACACCTTCCCCCCCCGGGCAGAACGCTGCTCCTGGGGTGCCAAAGCCAGCGCTTCTGCTCAGTGACCTAGTGGAGTAGCTCCATTTGCCAGCTCCAGTCAGCTGTAGTAGGGCGTTACCCTCCAGCTAAACCAGACACAAAAGTGTGTTGCATACACCGCCATGCAGCCTCCCAAACCCAGGAGTTCTGGTTCCCAGCCCCCCCCCCCAGCTCTAACCACTAGACCCCCTCCCCTCCAAGAGCTGGGATAGAACCCAGGAGTCCTGGCTGCCAATCCCCCCCACACCGCTCTAACCACTAGACCCCACTCCCCTCCAAGAGCTGGGATAGAACCCAGGAGTCCTGGCTGCCAATCCCCCCCACACCGCTCTGACCACTAGACCCCACTTCCCTCCCAGAGCTGGGGAGAGAACCCAGGAGTCCTGCTCCCAGGGCCCCCATCACTAACCACTAGCCTCCGCTCCTCTCCCAGAGTCGGGCTTGGACTGGTGCTCGGAGAATTCTCTTTCTAGCTTCCTGACCGAGGTGTCACACACAGAGTCGAAATGCTCAGCAGATTTGGGGTGAGCAGGGCAGGGGTGAATTTCTCTCCCGGCTCAGCTTGGCTGGGAATTCAGTGGGTTGCGGGGAAGGCTCCTTCCTACAGGGCAGAGCTCACACAGCCGGGCTCATTGCAATGGCGGGTGCGCGGCCAGTCCGGCCCCACCTGCGCTGAACCAGACCCGTGGTGTTCGAGCCCACCCCACCGAGGGTTCGTCCCGCCTGTTCCGGCCCCTGCCAGCCCCCTGTTAATATCCACCCTAGATCTCGCTCGCTGGGAACAGACCCCAGCCCGTCTCTGTGCCATGTGGAGCCCAGCTGATCCCAACCTCCCTACACCCTTCTTGAGCTGGGATCCAGCCCCCCAGCCCTCTCAGCCGGGCTAATCCTGCCCACCCCTCTCTGCTGTTCCTCCCCTGACCGGTCCTTTCGCCCGCCCGGGGACGCTGGAATTTGGGGCTGGCTCATCTGAACCAGCCTCTGCCGCTCTGGGACACGCCCGTTTTCGGCCCCTGGCCCAGGAGGTCGCTTTGATCCCAGGCCAATCGCCAGGCGTCCCAGAGGGGTAAGGGACCGGGTGGAACTGACCGGCGGCCGGTCCCCCTAGGATCTAGGCATCTCATGCCCCAGGCTTGCTCCAACCTGCCCCGGGCCTGGCTGCGGCCAGCCTGGAAAAGGTTAACAGCCCCCCACCCCGGCAGCCCCAGCTCGGCGCTAATCCGGGTGCGTGACTGCTGTGAGAAGAGGCCCTTTAAATCCAGACTCTCACGGTTATTAAGGGCTCATCGGCTTGTTTCTGTCCTGATTCCCGCTCCCCCTCCCACCCACCCAAGCCCCCTTCTTCTTTCCCTGGCAGGGCCGATGGGGAAGGGGTGGATCTGAGAGAGGGTCCGCTGGCAGCTGGAGTCAATGCAGGATTCAGGCGGCCTGGACACCCCCCCATCCACTGCCCGGAGAGCCCCAAACAATCTCCAGTGGGACTGGCTGGCTCAGGGGACCCGGGCTGGGACATGGGGCCTTTCCCCTCCAGGGGGCGCCAGCTGCAATGTGGCCCCAGGGCAGGGGCCCAGGGATGGAGAATGGGGCAGGGGCCTTTCCACCCGACACAGAGAACTGGTTCTGATGCAGCCACAAACTTGCAGAGATAAAATAGTGAGGGCTCCCGGGGCCTGTTTCCCACTTGGATTCTCTGTGTGCGAGCGTAAAGTGCTGAGTGGGGCCCCGATCTCGGCGACTCCGGGTCTGGGCGGCGCCCGGCCCGACGAGGCCCCGATCTCGGTGACTCTGGGTCTGGGTGGCGCCCGGCGCGATGGGGCCCCGATCTCGGTGACTCTGTGTCCGGGCAGCGCCCGGCCCGACGGGGCCCCGATCTCGGTGACTCCGTGTCCGGGCAGCGCCCAGCGCGATGGATGCCTGATTGTGACCAGAAGGAAATTCTCTTATTCTGCCTTAGCCCGGCCAGACACCTGTCTCTGCCTCCCTGTGTCTCTTGGACACTGATCGATGACTCAGGGGTGCTAAGTCTGGGATTAGGTCGTCGCGAATTCTTGATTTTCGCTGCGTTCCTGCGCTCCATGTTAAGTAAACACCTTCGCCCCCATCTGGGCCCCCTGCCCCCCAACTCCGCCCCCACCCCTCCAGGGTAGGAAAATATACAAAGTGTGGGGAACCGCTCCCTGCTGAGAGTGCGCTTCTCCGAGCTGCGAGCTTCCCCGCAGCAGTGCCCCAGCCAGGGACTCCAGTGCTGTGAGCTTCCCCGCAGCAGTGCCCCAGCCAGGGACTCCAGTGCTGTGAGCTTCCCCGCAGCAGTGCTCTGCACATCCTCCTGTCCCATCCGCTCTCTCTCTCTCTCAAGATCTCACTGCTGCCAGCATCCTCCAGTGCTGGGCCCAGCTCCCCTGCCCCCCAGCCCAGCCCCTTTCATGTCCGGCAGGATCTTCTGCTTGATTCATGGCAGCTGGGATTTTACACTGGGGCCCATCCTGCTGCTGCCTCCAGCTATTTATCACCCTGGTGGAGTGTGGGAAAAACCTCCTGGCCACACCTTCCCCCAGGTCTGGAGAGGGAGGTGTTGGTTCGCAGCCAAGACTCCTGGGTTCTAGCCACAGCACTGGGAGGGCAGTGGGGGCTAGTGGTTAGAGCAGGGCGGTGGCTGGGGGTCAGGACACCTGGGTTCTATCCCCTTGCACCGGGAGGGCAGTGGGAGCTAGTGGTTAGAGCAGGGTGGTGGCTGGGAGTCAGGACACCTGGGTTCTATCCCCTTGCACTGGGAGGGCAGTGGTGGCTAGTGGTTAGAGCAGGGGGTGGTTGGGGGTCAGGACACCTGGGGGTCTATCCCCTTGCACTGGGAGGGCAGTGGGGGCTAGTGAGAAGCTCCCCAGGGGGGGCAGACGTGCTGGGAGCCGCGGGTCTGTGCCCAGCTCTGATTTCCCCGATTGCTAATTGCTGAGGTCAGCTCTAATTGTTAACATTCCTGCAGGGCTGAGAGGTCTCTGCCTTCCCACTCCTGGGGCCCGTCCCATCCCGAGCGCCAGCCCCCAGCCTCTCCGAGTTGGGAGTTACTGAGCCTGGATCCGAGGCCGCAGCCAGACCAGGTCCGGGAGTGCCTGGGCTGCCAGGGAGTGGATACTGTCATTGGGTAGGACCTACAGTAATAATGGGACATGGCGCAGGAGCATGGGAGGGCAGAGGCGGCTGGGTGGGACCCTTTCTAAGCACCCCATCTCCCCTGGCCCCCCAAAACTCGCTGCCAGCCTCACCCCGAACCTTCCCCCTAAACTCACCCTCATGTCCCTGAACCTTCCCCACTAAATCCCAGTGACCACCCTGAACGCAAACATCACCCAATCGTTTCTCAGTTTGGGACATGCCGGCCTCACACTGATCAGTATTATTATGCGCTGCCCAGACACGGAGTCACCGAGATCGGGGCCCCGTTGGGCCGGGCGCTGCCCAGACACAGAGTCACTGAGATCGAGGTCCCGTCACATTGGACACTGCCCAGACACCATCACAAGAGCAGACCCAGGCATCAGATGGGCTGTGACAGGTGGCCAACAGAGGCACCCAGCGGGTGAGGGATGAGCTAAGCGAAGGGTTTAACAGGTCTCTCAGCTCCCTCTTTGCTGGAGTGTCCTGGAACTCTTGCTGTTTTTGGCCTGTATTTGATTTCAGGTTCAGAGGGGAGGAAAGAAAGAAAGAAAGAAAGAGAAATATTGGATGAAGGAAAGTGTGAATGAAAGAATAAACGCAGGAATGAAGGAAAGAAATAAAGGACAGAGCTAATGGATGAAGGAAAGAAACTGCACCCGAAAGCATGACAGACGAGTGAAGGAAAGGATGAAGGAAACATATAGGAAAGAATGACCAGATGAGGGGAAGAAACAAAGAAAGGAAGGAAGGAACGGAAGGAAGGAATTAACTAGAGGATGAACAAATGGGAACTGACGGGAGAAGGAGGAATGGAGGAGACACCAGGAAGGACGGATGGATGGATGAGGAAAGAGCCGAGGAAAGACTGACAAAAGACAGGAAGACAGAAGGAAATGAAGAAAAGAGGAATGAATAAAGCGATGGAAGGAGGGAAAGACGCGGAGGCCAGTGGAGAAGTGCAGGAGGCCGCCAGTTGGGAGCAGTTTATACTGGGCCGGGGAAGATTGGGGTGGGGAGAAGCTGTAGGCGTTAGGTTTTTGGGGGGGCCGCTGGGGGGGGGGGGGAGGTTGTTCCTTAGTCCTGGGGGCTACAGGGCTGTGGGTAATAATGGCTCTCTAATCATTAATGATTATTAATAATGAATTGATGATTAGCATACATTGTTAATGGCTAAAAGCATAAGTGATATTACTAGCCAGCACATATTTATTACTAATTATGCATCAGTGTTGATAACACATGGCCATCCATAATCAGATTATTAGGAATGATTAATATATACTAACATGGCTAATTAATACTTATAATTATTTATAATTGGCAATTAATATTTAGTTAACGGTACTAATTGCTAAAAAAATTAATCACCAATAAGTAGCAATCAGTAAGATTTACTAACACTTAATTAGCAATAGACAATTGCCAAATATTTAATTAGTGGCAATTAATATTTTCTAATTAATAATTACAACTAACCGCTAACAAATAATTAAGCAATCAGTTATAATTACTGGTAATAATTCATAATTGCTAATGAATGTGACAATACATGCTATCAAATAATTAGCAATCATTAATAATTACTTACAATTAACTAGCAATAGACAATTGCTAATAGTTAATGACAATACTTACTAATAATGACAACTAATGTCTAATAATTAGCAATCAATAATACTAGCAATAATCTATAATTACTAATGAACATTTCATGACAATTACTAGATAACAAATAACTTGCAATTAACAGCTAATAAACATTGATTATTAATAATCAATTATTATTATTAATAAAGAACCTATCACAATTACTGGCAAATAATTATATAATAATACTTAATTATTATAAGTTAGAAGTAGTTATATTAGTCCTATTATTAAATATTAACAAATAATGAATAGCACATGGGAAATGAGCTATATATAACCAATATTTGATTAATAACAAATATTAACAAATAATTGAAGACAATGACTGATTGTCTACAATTAACTATAATAATATTAATTAATAAATGGAATAACAGCAAATAACAAATAATCAATTACAATTACCAAATGTCAATAATTTGGTGCTATTAGTCATTGTTAATACATCTGCACTAATTATTAGTAATGCGTTATGAATGACTAAAACTAAAATTAATGGAAATTAATATTAATACCATAAAATTGACATGATTAACAATGTCATATTCAGTAGCGATTATTAAATATTACACCTATTCCTGACAGTAATTAGTGTATAATATAATATAAACATATAATCGATGTCTAATGGACAGTAATTATCAATTGTTATTAAAACCTGGCGTTCACTCACCACTCCCTTTTATTAGAAATATTTAAAAGCAATTCATATAATTAATAATTGTGTACAACCAAAGTCGAGATAATTATTAAAACCTACCTACTATCCAAACTCTATTAATGAGAGTAGCAGTTAGTGTGTAATGGGTAGCAATTATTGATTATTAGACCCTATAATTGCTCTTTATTATGAATGTTTAAAAGCTCTGCTCGTCAGCAATCATTTGTGTATAACCAACAGCAAATACTACTATTAAAACCGACCATTGCTGAAATGGGAATACTGAAAAGATGTTCATGATGTCAGCAATAGTTCATGTGTGGCAGCCATTATTAATCATGAGCACCAATCCTTGCTCTCTATTAATTACTAATATTTATAATCCATTCAGATTTGTAAATCATGTGTGTAATTATTAAGTATTTATCAAATTGATTCCTGATCTTTATGACTAATTAATCTTTAAACGCTATTCCCATTTGCAACCATTTGCGTAGAGCAACAATCGTGACTCATTATTAAAACCTAGCTCTGCTGTTTGTTAATAACTAATATCTACAACCGATTAGGATTTGTAATCATGTGGGCGATTATTATTATTATTCCGTTAGCCTTGATCTTTACTCAGAACTAACTTTTAAACGTTATTCATCTTAGCGATCCATTGTGCAGAGAAGCAACCACTGACCACTGGAAACATCTCACCTTGCTCTCTGTTACTTACAAATCTTTAAACGCTGTTCACGGGGTGCCTAATAACCCCTTAATAACAGGGTTACAGATTGCAACGTGGGGGAGAGAGACACGGGGGTAAGTGGGTGACGCTGAATCATCTGGGTTATACAGCTGGCTGGGGGATCTGAAGCAGGGCTGTACCCCGGGGGCACGGAGAGATCTGCCAGCGGGTACATCAACTCATCCAGAGATTTGCCTAGTTTTACAACAGGTGACAGAAGAAGCCCTAGCGAAGTCAGGACAAACTAACATTTCCTACAGACAGTGACTTGTTTATACTGATCTGTAAACGATACCCTGAAACCCTTCTGTATTTTTGTCTGGATCTCGGACTCCAGCGTGCTGGAACGGGACAGGGAACATGGCAGTGGAGGGCTTCGGATCAGGAATTCATGGGGTTTTTGCTCTTCTGTGGGATTTTCTCCAAGCCCCCCCCATTTCCATAAATGACCAGCAGGGTGTTGTCTCTGCACTAACGAACCGCACAGGGGAGCTGCCCTCATTCGATTAGCTGCTCAATAAATCTTTCCAGTCCAGACTGTCTTTCCCGGGGGGTGGAAGAAAAGGACGGGCCCAGGTGAGGTTGTGGCATCTCACAACTCTGCAAGGACGCAAATCAACACACACGCACAGATGCAAAACCCAAGGACACCAAAAGGCACTAATGCTGCTTGGCAAATGTCAACGCACAGATGTGCCAAGCACACGGGTCTGGGTACACAATCACACATGTACACACACACACCCCCGAAGTCACACTCATCGCACGCCCACCGAACTCAGACGCCAAGCCTACGGGCAGTGAGAACCTCCACGCACACAGCCACGTACCAAACACAAACGCACAGCAAAGAACAATCACCCCCCCCCAAATTCACACAAACCAACAGCAACACACTCACCAAACCCACCCGTACCAAACACAACACAACACACCAACTCATCACCCTATGCAACCACGCCACAAATAACAACCATCCACCCCCCAACCCAACCACACACCTCCAAAAACCACCCACCCAGAGCAACCCCTCCACCCAAAACTATACCCACCGTCCCCACCCACCCATGCCCCAAAATAACCACACAGCAAAACAAGACACATACATACCCACCCACCAAAAATGACACACAAGCAAAAAGAACCATATGGCCCCTCGCAAACCTACACATGACAACCCTCCCCAAGCAACTAGACAGCAAAAAAGCAACACACACACATACCCCCCCCCC
>ML123535.1:131401-142919 GCA_003846335.1 Cuora mccordi
GGGAGGGGGTCTAGTGGTTAGAGCAGGGGGGCTGGGAGCCAGGATTCTTGGGTTCTCTCCCTGGCTCTGGGAGGGGGTCTAGTGGTTAGAGCAGGGGGCTGGGAGTATGGTTTGGACTGAGGGGCGGGGCTTAATTTGTAAGGAAAGAGGTGCCAGGGCTCAGGCAATTTTTTGACTTTCATCACTGAGGCTGCCAGCACAGAGGTATCGGCACAAATTAAGCCCAACTGCAGGGCACCAGCCAAGCTGGGCGTGTGGTGAAACTCGGCAAGATTCTCTTGTCAAGGAGAAATTTCCACGTCATTCTTATGGCTGATCCCAGGTTCTCTGGGCAGACAAGTCTGTGTGACATGTATTATATCAGCAGTTGGGCCGACAGAGATCGGGGCCCCATCGTGCCAGGTGCTGCCCAGACACAGAGTCGCTGAGATCAGGGCCCCATCGCACCGGGCGCTGCCCAGACACAAAGTTCCCCTAGGGGTATTTTACCCCCTACCATCCCAGATCCCACAGCTGGGCTGTATTTCCGTATAACTACCCCCCATCTCTGTATTTATGCCCTCGCTTTGGGTCACTCCCCCCTCTCAGTATTTATAAATCCATTGGACAACGCTGTTTTAAATTATTTAATTTATTATCTATGCCAAGATCAGGTTGTTTTGCTAATTATTAATTATTATTATTTGGGTCACGTTCATTTTATTTATTGAGCCACCGATTTACTTTTTCAAAAGGCTTTAACAAGAAAAAGAACGTGGAAAAGAAATGCCGTTTTGAAATAAAAACCTAAACGGATGAACAAGGAATGCCAGTGTCTTGATTGGGGAGGGGGGTGCCTTGGATCTTCATGGGTGGGGGCTGGTGGTGGGGCAGCCCCACACACAGACTCCTGCCCCCCAGGTCTAGAGCGAGGCTAACGGGTCTTTGGACCTGGGGGTCTGGTTCCAGCTGGTAAGTAGGGAGGGATCATGTGTTGCTGGAGTCACGGGGGCTTCAGCCAGGGAAGTTCTGGGTCTGGCCCGGAACAGACACAGGGATCCGGATGGGAAGTTCTGACCCACTGCAGAGCCAGGGGGCAGCGAGGAAATTCAGAGCTGGGCTGGAAAGTCTGCAGAACTGTAAGCGGGAGGATCGGATCCAGCTCTGAGCCTGGGAGGGTTCCACTGGGGTCCACTAGGAGTCAGGGAGAAAAACCACAACCCCACCTGCCCATCCCCCAGAATTCCCCCACCTGCCCATCCCCCAAGAGCTCCCCCCATCTGCCCATCCCCCCCAGAGCTCCTCCACCTACTCCCTTCCCCCAGAGCCTCCCCCCTGCCCATCCCCCCAGAGCTCCCTCCTCTCCGAGCCTCCCCACCTGCCCATTCCACCAGAGCCTCCCACACCTGCCCCACCCATCCCCCTAGAGCTCCCCCAAATGCACCCTGCCCATCCCCCCGAGCTCCCTCCCCCCACAGCCTCCCCGCCTGCCCATCCTCCCAGAGCCTCCCCACCTGCCTCCTGCCCATCCCCCAGAGTTCCCCCATCTGCCCGTCCCCCCCAGAGCTCCCCCCATCTGCCCCTGCCCATCCCCCCAGAGCTCCTCCACCTGCTCCCTTCCCCCAGAGCTCCCCACCATTTGCCCATCCCCCCAGTCGACCTTCCAGCAACCCAGCCCAACTTCTCCCCGCAGCTCCAGTTCTCCCAGCCACAGGGTCATGTGATCCCCGCATCATATGATCCAAGGTTCATTTCCCCCCCCCCCACCTCCGAGCTGGTCCCTCCTCATTGGCCTCCCGGGGCGCTTCCTGCAATCCCCATTGGCCACTCCGAACGCCCGTTGCCCTCTGAGCCCCGCCCTCTCACCCCCCAGGGTCGGCGGGGGCGGGTTTAGAACCCTGAGACCAGCTGGAGCCGGCTAGTTGGCAGCTCCCCCACGTGGGTCAGGGGGCGCCTGGACAGACCGACGGACAGAGCCCGGTGCCAGGGGGGCGGTGCCGCCGGGGGGGAGGGGCTTGGTTGGGGGGCGGGAATCCTTGACCCTAAACCTCTCCCTCTGTTGGGGTGCGACCCCCACATCTCCTTTAGCCTCCGGGATTTGGGGGGCCGGGGGAGGGGGGAGCTGGGGGCAGAGGAGGGTGTGGGGGACCCCCTGTCTCCCAGATCTACCCCCCGGCTGGGATCTACCCCCCACACCTCAGATTCACCCCCCATTTCCCGGGTGGGGGGGATGACAAAAAGCTTTTCTCCCCTTCTGATCTCGGAGGTGAAAACTTCCGTGTTTCGGGGGTGGGGTTGCCACGTGGAGGGGTTCCTGAGATTATAAAGTGGGGGTGTTCCTCCCCCCCTCGTCCAGTCCAGAGGGGAAGCTCAACACTGGGAATCGAAAGGGGAAGTGTGGGGAGGAGGAAGGGGCTATGCCCCCCCATCACCCTCCCACTCAGAAATCCAGTTGGGACCCCCCCCACACAGCCCCTGACTCCCCCACCCCCAGACCTCTGGAAATCAGAGGAATTCTGCCCCCTATTGAGCCCCCTCAAACAGCCCTGGTGGGGGACTTTCATTCTCGTGACCCCCGCAATCCAATTAACTGACCCTGATCCCCCCCCTTTGCTGCCACCCATTTATTTTAAATCCCTGATTTTTTTTTAAACGTTGGCCCTCCAAAATAACCCAGTTTTGGGGTGTGTGAAAACTTTTAAAAAACTTTTTCCCCTGGATGCCACCTATTCCCCAGGATTCCCCCCTGGGGCACAATTCCAGCCCCTCCTTCCCCCACCCCAGGACTCCCATCACACCCCCGGGTGCCCCACCTCCGGCTTTGGCCCCCTTCTGGGGGCAGCAGGGGGGGGCGTTAAGAACCTGGGAAACGGGGCATCAGAGCTAGAGAGGAGGTGCCTGGATCCCCTGATTGGGGTGCAAGGGGGCGGGCTGCCTTTGGAGGACAGGGGAAGGGGGCTCCAGGGGAGGGGAGCAGGGCATGGAGGAGGTTTTCGGGGAGGATGGGGAGTCGGCCGCCCCTGCGCTCTGCGAGGAGATGGTTTCGGGGCTGGCTGCAGGGCTCTATGGAGAGCTGGAGCGGCTAGTGGGAGCCTACGGGCGGGGGGCAGTGGCCGGGCTGCTGCCCCAGCTGGTCTCAGTGCTGGAGGCTCTGGAGCAAGCCGGGGGGCAGATCCGGGAGCGGGACGAGGCGCTGGAGCTGCTGCGGGACGACCAGCTCGGGCTTCTGGGCCAGTACGAGCGGGAGCGGGCCGGGCGCAAGAGAGCCGAGGAGGTGAGGTCCCCCCTGAGCCGGACCCGCAGCACCCCAGACCGTCCCCTGCCCAGCGTCCCCCAATCCTGACCCGCAGCCCCCCGTGTGCTGCCCCCAATCCCAACCTGCAGCCCCCCACCTAGTCCCCCGCACGGTGCCCCTCAGCCCCCCAGCGCGGTGCCCCGCTGATCCGGACCCGCAGCCCCCTGTGCCTGGGATGGGGCCTGGTGCCCGGACTCTGGGTTCGCTGCCAGTGGCCTCTTCTCCGCAGCGCTACATGGAGCTGGAGGACGCGGTGGAGCAGGAGCGTAAGGGGCACAAGGCAGCACTGAGCCGGCTGGACGGGCAGAGCCGACGGCTGGAGGAGAAGGCCCGTAGCTACGCGGACCAATGTGAGCGCCAGAGAGCGGGCGGGAGGTGCTGGGGGGTGCCAGGGCTGGGGGGCATCCAAGGGGCTGTGGGGTAAACAGTGGGGGGAGTCTGAGGGGAGGAAGAATCAAGGCTCCCCCCCCCCCCCGGCGTCCCAGCATAGTTAGGGCCCTACCAAATTCATGGTCCATTTTGGTTAATTTCACGGTCACAGGATTTTAAAAATCGTAAATGTCATGAGTTTAGCTGTTTAAATCTGAAATGTCACTGTAGGGCCCTGACCCAAAAGGGAGTTGGTGGAGGAGTCGCAAGGTGATTGTAGGGGGGGTCGCGGTATTGACACCCTGACTTCTGCGCTGCTGCTGTCGGGGTGCAGCCTTCAGAGCTGGGTGCCCGGCCACCAACCACGGCTCCCCGGTCACCAGCCGCGGCTCCGCGGCCGCCCAGCTCTGAAGCCAGCGCAGAAGTAACTGCGACCCCCCTACAATAATCTTGTGAGACACACCCCCCCCCGCAACTCCCTTTGGGTCAGGGCCCCCAGTTTGAGAAACGCTGATCTCCCCCGTGAGATCTGTATAGTACAGGGTAAAAGCACACAAAAGACCAGATTTCACAGTGAGGAGACCAGATTTCGTGTTTTTTCACGGGTGTGAACTTGGTAGGGCCCCAAGCATCGACCCGGAGACCCTACAATAACAAAGCAGGGATCCCCGGAGACCCTACAATAACAAAGCAGCCTCAGTAACTGAGACCAGACGAGATCAAACAGCAGCAGGTTGGGCCCTGCCCGCACGCCTGGCGTAGCCCTGGCCTGGCCCAGGCATCTCCCCGACGGGTTTTTCCGGCTCCCCCAGACCGGGGTGGTGGGTGGGTGTGGGCTGTGTCGGGGGCGGGGGGGTTTCAGAGCCAAGGGGCACAGGGTGAGGCCCTGCCCCCTCACTGGCCCCACCCCGGTGTGAGGCCCCACCCCCTTACTTTGAGAGGGTTGGTGGCAGAATGGGGGCCGGTTGGCGGGGGCAGTGATGGGGTCTGGCTCCCTGCAGACTCAGGATGGGGGGGTCACTCGCTTCTCTCCCCCCGGCAGTGGCCAGTTTGGAGGAGCAGAAAGCCGCCTTGCTCAAGGAGCTGTCAGCCCTAGGCCAGACCCACGGCAAGGTGAGACACCCCCCCCCCCATGGCTCCCACAGCCACCCCCTGCTGTTCCCACCCATCCCCCGGCCACCCCCTGCTGGCCCCATCCCACAATCCCCGCAGCGGCCCCCTGCTGGCCCCATCCCCCATGACCCCTACTGGCCCCATGGCCCACCCTTGGCTGCCCCCCTAGCTCCCCCATGCTAGCCCTGCCCCCCATGGACCCCCACTGGCCCTGCCTCCCAGCTTCCCCACACCTGCCCCTTCCAGCCGCCCCTTTCGCTGTCCCTCCTGGTGCCCCCTTGTGGCTGGATGACGCCCTGCGGGACTGGGTCAGGGTCTCTGGGGGGGGGGCTCGAGCGTGTTGTCCACGAGGGGCACTAGCCCCCCCCACACCTTGTCGTTGGCAGATGGTTCAGCGCTACAGGGAGCTGAAGGCCCTGACGGTGCCGCCCCCTGCCCCACCGACCCCCCGGCCTAGCGGGTATGAGCCACGGGGGGGGGGGGAGGGGGCTCAGCAAGGGGTCGCGGAGAGCCAGGAGGGGTCTGGGGGGAGAGCCCTGCCAGGGAAAGCAGGGGGCGTCGTGTAATGGGGAGCAGGGGAGAGGGCTTGGGGGGGCACTGGGAAGCTGGGGAGGCTCAGTGGGGGGTGCCAGGGCGTGTGGGGAGCTCGGAGGGGGCACCTGGGAGGGGGGCAGCTCGACCCACGGGGACGGGGCTCGGGCAGGGAGTGGGGGGGCACCATGGCAAATGTCTGACCTTTGACTTCCCCCCCCCCAGTGTGGCATCAGCCCCCCACTGGCCTCCCCCGTTTCTCCCCAGCACCTCGGACCCCGGCTGCTCCGAGCCCCCCCAGGTGGGTCCTCCCCATTTGTGCAGTGAGTTTGCTGACGGCGAGGTGGGCCGCTGGGCTGACCCCTCTACCCCCCCAAGGGGGTGTCTATGGGGCAGGGGGGAGCTCAGACGAGTTCAGAGAAGGGGGCTATGGGGGAGATTCCCCTGGCGGGTACATTTGTGGGGGGAGGAGAGGTTGCCCTGGATTAGGGGGTTCCCCTGGGGAGTACATTGGCAGAGGGGGAGGGGCTCCCTTGTTGTTCATGGTGGGCTGATGGCTTGGCACCTTTCACCGACTGGGTTGACCTGGCTCCAGGCAGGCGGAGGGGGGCACCCCAATATCCAGTGTGGCAGAGTCCCTGCTCCCTGACTCGGGCCGCCCCTCACCCCATCTGTGTCTGTTTTGGGGGGTGCAGGGCTCTGCAGAGGCTCCGGGCCCAGCCCCGGCGGAGGGGACCCCCGAACCCCAGCAGGATGGGGAGGGGCCCACCAGGAACAGCCACCCGCTGGCTCAGGAGCTGCCCCTGCCTGCCAGAGACGGTACGGAGCGCATGGATGTGGGGCAAGGGGCCTGTCCCCTCTAGGGGGCGCTGGCTCCCATCCAGCCCCAGGCGGGGACTGGCTGGCTCAGTGGGGCGGGGAATAGGGCCTCTAGGGGGCCCCGGGGGGGGACGACTCGCTGGCTTGGGGGTAGGGGGGAGGAATGGAGCCCTTCCCCCCCCGGCGGCCGGGGGGGGGGAGCTGGCAGATTGGGGAGCCAGCGGTTTCGACTCGTGTCTGTTTCTAGGCTCCCCGCAGAGGTGCCAGGAGTTGGCTGAGATCTTGAGCTCCACCCCGGAGCTGGAGCCCACTCCAGATCTGCCAGCCAGGTAAGGAGGCTGCTGTGCCCTGGGGTGGGGGGAGGGCCTGAAACTGCCCCCCCTCCCGTCCCTGTTTCTCTGTGAGCCCGACACCGGGGGAGCCCCCGATTCCCAGAACATCCTGTACGCCCGCAATGGCACCCCCGTTCTGGCCGTGGCCCCTTTCCAGTGCCAGCCACTGCCCCATGGCTCCCGTCCGGTGCCCGTCTGTCCCTCTCCTGCCCCCCCCCCCAGTGCGGGAGGCGGCTGGATTGGGCTCGCGGGGCACTGAGCCGTGGGGCTGCGGTGAAGGGGGGGAAGGTCCAGCCTGGGGTGGGTCTGGGGGGTTTGGGGGACTGGGGATCTGACGTGAGCAGCGTCTGATTCCAGGCTCGGCGTGGCCGGCTCTTACAGCCCGTGGCCAGCCCCCCAGCCCCAGCGCGGACGTACCTCCCAGCCGGGCAGGTAAACTGAGGCACGGGCTGTGGGAAATATCCTCCCCTTGCCATGTTCTGGTTCTCCTCCGTCCGGCCCCCGGCGCACTGTCTCCACTGCGGGGGAGGATCTGGGGGGAGTCCCGGCTCTGACTGGGGGTGTCTCTGCCCCGCAGCCCCCCAACCCCGCAACGCAACCTGGAGTCGCTGTTCGCCGAGGTGTCGGGCCTGAGCCTCGAGCTGCTGGGGGATGTGGACGAGGGGGCTGATCTGCAGGGTAAGCTCAACACCCCCCAGCCTGAGCCAACCCCGGGCCTGGTGCCCACCCCGCCCCCACACCACTGGTCTCTCTCACCTGCTTCCTGCCCCGCCCCTGAGCACTGCCCCCCAACCCCCAGGCTGGGATCTGCCCCCCCACATGCCCCCCAGCCCCAGGCCGTGGGCCCCACCGTGTGGCAGGGCAAAGGGAGGCGATGGGCCCTGGGGACTGGGGGGTTTGGGGTGGTCAAACCTGCCGCCCCACATTGACTCCCCCTGTGTCACGGAGTCCCCGGGCGATGCTCTGGACCTGCTCCCCACCAAGCCAGGGAGGACTCTGGGGAGCCTCCTCTCCCTCGGAGCAGCCTGTCTCCATGGCAAGAAGCTCACACGGCTTCACCTCCTGGGTCTCTCCTTGGAGCATTCAGCATCCTCTGCCCCTCCGTGCGCTTCCCACAGCGAGCCCAACCCGGCGGGGTCCTGGGGAAGCCAGAGGGTCCTGCCCCCCCACTTCGCAGTCAGACGTGACTCTCAGCCAGCCAGTAACACAGAGGTTTATTTGATGACAGGAACACGGTTTAAAACAGAGCTTGTCGGTACAGAGAACCGGACCCCTCGGCCGGGTCCATTCTGGGGGGCAGTGAGCCAGACCCCCACGTCTGCCCTCACTCCTCGTCCCCAGCCAGCCCCAAACTGCAACCCCCTCCAGCCCCTCCCCTCTGGGCTTTGTCCCTCTTCCCAGCCAGGAGGTCACCTGATCTCTCTGTCTCCAACACCTTCAGCTGGCACCTTTGCAGAGGAGGGACCCAGGCCATTAGTTGCCAGGAGACAGAGTGTCGGCCATTTTCCGTCCAGCCCGCATCACCTCTGCCCTCTAGGGCTCTGCAGCAATCCCACCCCCTTCGCCCACCACCTAGATACTTAAGAACGGCGTAGGGGAAACTGAGGCACCCACACAGTATTCAGAGAAAACATTATGAACATTCCCGCTTCGTCATACCCTGTCTGCAGGTGACGCTGTGCAGACCCTGATGATGGAGAACGCAGAGCTCCGGGATACCAGGTAAGAGTCCCCCCGAACCCAGGGCCGGCTCCAGGCACCAGCATCCCAAGCAGGTGCTTGGGGCGGCAATCTGCAAGGGGCGGCAGTCCCTGTGTTTTTGCCGCCCCAAGCAGCGCGCCGAATTGCCGCGGCGGACGGCGGGGGCAGTCCGTGCGCCGTTAGGGCGGCACGTGCATTTCCGCGGCAGCGGCAATTCGGCAGCAGCTGTGCCGCCGAGGACAAATGAACATAGAAGCTGCCGCCGAATTGCTGCCACCGCGGAAACGCGCGTGCTGCCCTAACGGCACACGGTCTGCCCCCGCCGTGGCAATTCGGCGCGCTGCTTGGCGTGCCGAAAACAGGAGAGCCGGCCCTGCCCGAACCACAGCACCCCTGCCCTGTTAGAGTCCCCTCCCCCCAGCGCCTACCATGGGGCGATCCAGAGGAAAACCCCGTCCCTGGAGATCTGAGTGGAGACCCAGCAAACTTGATTCACAGGCGAGGGGAAAGTCTCCGGGCCCCATTCTCCGCCCCCCCGAGCCAGCCGGTCTCTGCCCTGGGGCTGGATGGGAGCCGGTGCCCCTGGAGGGGACAGGCCCCGGGCCCCATTCCCAGCCCCCCTGAGCCAGCCAGTCCCCGCCCTGGGGTTGGACAGGAGCTGGCGCCCCCTAGAGGGGAAAGGGAGCGGACGGCCCTGGGCAGATCTCACTGTCGCCCTCCGCAGGCTGGTGCTGGACACTGCGCGGCGACACCTCATTGCCCGGGTGGAGGAGCTGACGGGCGAGCGGGAGTCGCTGCGGGGGGAGCGGGACGGGGCCACCGAGGCCCTGAGCCGCTGCCAGGGGCGTCTGCGTGAGACCGAGCAGGATCTGAGCAGGTGAGACTGGGGCAGGGGCAGGGGGGTGGGGGGACACACGGACCCTGGGGTGCCCCCTGGCTGGCTCTCTCCATGCCATGCCAAGCAGGCGACTCCGCCTGGCTCCGTGATCACCTAGCCACCGGCAGGGGAGTTGATTGTTTTTTAGTTAAGGTGCCAAATTTCTTGGTCAAAATCCAGACTCTGGAGAAAATAATAAAACCATAATAATTATTGTTATCATGGGTGGGGTGTGAACCCCCATTTGGGGAGGCTAGTCCCTAGCCCCACCCCTTCTGCCCGAGGCCCTGCCCCTGTCCCTTCTACCCCCCCTCGCCCACCGGAGCCCTGAGCCCCCCCCCCCCCGGCTCCCCCAGCAGAACCGCCCCGAGCACTGGCCTGGTCATCCCAGCTCCCCTGAGCCCCAGGCGCTGGCCTCCCAGGTCCAGCCTGAGCTAGAGTGACCAGATGTCCTGATTTTATAGGGACAGTCCTGGAAAGCGAGGGCGGGGCCTCAGGGCAGAGTGGGCGGGGCCTCGAGGCAGAGTGGGCGGGGTCACCGCCTGGGTTAGGGGAGGCGTGGCCTCCTCTGGCCTATTACGCCCGCTGCCCACAGGCATTATAGAAAATAAAGCAAAAGCTTTTGGGGTCGGCGCTAAGGCGTCTGGGGGATCCGGATTTGCCCTGCAGCCTCTTGACTGCCCCGCCCGTCCCCGTGGGCGCGGGAGGTCCCGGTGCGGACGGGGTGGCGGGTTCGACGGGCCCTGCTGTGACGCGGCGGGACGGGCCCGCGGGGAGAGCGGATCGTGGGCCGTCAGGCCGTGGCTGGCCAGATCCGTCCTTTGTCGCCAGCGAACCAGGTCTAGGCATCTCCCAGACCCCCGGCGTCATTCAGTGACACACACAGCGAACTGCTGAATATGCGGGCGCAGGGTGATCTTGTGAGGTACAGGGTGTCACAGGGGCCCCCCCAAGGACAGCGCCTTCCTATATGCCCCCCTGTGCCCCAGAGTCTGCAGGCGTAGGACCCCCAACCCAACCTGGATTGAGGCCCCCCAACATCCAGCTGGGGGGGCTGCACACCAGGGTCTGACCCCTCCTAACCCAGGATGGGGGGGTCTGAGCCCCATTAGAGGGGGTGCTGGGTGTGGGTGGGTTTTGGAGACCACATTAGGAGCACCCCAGATCTTGTCCCATTGGCCAAAGCCGGTTCAGGGGCCCTAAAATAATCTTAACCCTCCACCCAACCCAGGATATGACAATATCGGCCCTGGGCTCCCCACCCCCCAGCTCTGCCAGTGCCCCTCACTCCCGACCTGCAGCCCCGGGCTCCCCTCTCTCAGCTCTGTCAACAGAATTGTTCTTTTCCCTCATTTTAGGATTCGGCAGGAGCTGGAGGAAATCAAGAAGCAAAACAGTGACGATGCTGAGGTACCAGATGGAGGGGAGGGAGGTCTAGTGGTTAGAGGGGAGAGCTGGGAACCAGGACTCCTGGGTTCTCTCCCCGGCTCCGGGAGGGGAGTGGGGTCTAGTGGTTAGAGGGGAGAGCTGGGAACCAGGACTCCTGGGTTCTTTCCCTGGCTCTGGGAGGGGAGTGGGGTCTAGTGGTTAGAGGGGAGAGCTGGGAACCAGGACTCCTGGGTTCTCTCCCCGGCTCCAGGAGGGGAGCGGGGTCTAGTGGTTAGAGCAGGGGAGCTGGGAACCAGGACTCCTGGGTTCTCTCCCCGGCTCTGGGAGGGTAGCTGCGGGTGGGGGCCTGGGGGTGATCAGTGACTCTCCTGCGGCAGGTGGAGGCCCAGGCCTCGCAGCGGAAGCGGTTCACGCGGGCGGAGATGGCGCGGGTGCTGACCGAGCGCAACCTGTACAAGGAGCGGCTGATGGAGCTGCAGGAGGCCGTGAGGCGCACGGAGATGCTCCGGTGAGAGACGCTGACCGACGGGTGGGGCGGGGGCTGGGCATACGGGGGATCCTTATTTAAACTCCTGTGTAAGCCCCTCATGTCAGGCTGGGGCGGGGGGGCCCCCCCAGCCCCTGACACACGACTTTGTTTCCTCCCTTCAGAGCATCTCGGGAGGTCCAGGCGGCTCAGATGAAGAAATCGTCCTTCTGGAAATTGTACGTCCACGATGCCCCCCAGCCAGCGCCCCCGCCCCCCATCCCCTGCACGTCTCCCTGCTGGGAGAGGCCGGGTGGGGCTGCGTTCTTCGCGGGGTCTCTGAGCTGCTTGTTTTCTCCGCGCAGCTTCGACCGGCTTTTCAGCACCAGCGACTTCCCTGAGCGGGTCCCGGCGTCGCCCCCGGTGTCTGAGCACCGGGGCAATGGGGGCAGGGCGCCCCCTGCTGTGAGGTACCTGCCCCGCCCCGCCTCCCCCACAGAGTGAGTATGGACGGGGGCCCCCGAGCGCCAGGCGGGGAAGATGGGGCCAGGAGGGGGGCGGAGGGCGGCGACCCCTAGCGCCAGGCGGGAGGGATGGGGCCGGGATGGGGGGAGGGGGAGCGGAGGGAGGCGCCCCCTAGCGCCAGG